>JAVIWB010006264.1:0-90388 GCA_031893035.1 Dermolepida albohirtum | reverse complement strand
GCACCTAGAAAAACAAAAATTTCCGCATTTGTAATATCACAAAAAGGTCAAATAAATAAAAATTTATACTTAAACCAAATTTTTAAATTTAAAAACTTTTAAAAAAAATTTAAAAATTATTATTTTATGCAATAAAAACCCCGCAGCTTTGGGGAGCTTTTTTGTGAATTTGTTGATTTTAGTTTTTCAAATAAAAATGTTAATAAAATCATATTTTTTTACTTTAAAGGAAAAAAACCCCCGGGCCGTTATACTGTATCACTCACTATAGATGTTGGAAAAAATAAAATCCAGTGTAGAAGGGGCACCCCTTAAAATCAAAAACCCAATGTTTGATTGAATTTGAAATTGCTGAACTTAGCAATGTAAGAAAAAAAAGCGAAAACTTCTGCTTGTTTAAGTCCACGGGGTTTTAGGGAAGAAAAATAAAAAATAATATTTTGGTTTTTACAAAAAGGGAAATTACCCTAATTAACATTCATCACAGCTAACTTAGAACTAAGTAAATTACTTTTGTGTTTGGTTTGTAGGATCCCCGTTCGCGCCTTATGGGCGAGGTCGAGGGAAATGTCGATGTTCCCTTTGGCTTTCACAAGGGATGGCGGGTTTGCCAATGCCCCCGGCATGGTGGGTCTCGCTTGAAGACGGGCCCTTTGTCCTTTCCCCTCCTTGTTTTGTTGCCGTGGCCTTTTGAAAGTGTCTTTCTTCTATTTTTCTAAAAGACCTTTACCCCTGGGGTTTTTTTCCGCTGAAAAATACTAAGCTCATTCAGGAAGAAGGGATAGGGTTAACATTAGGATTGTTTGGTTTTTGGGTAATATTGGATGTAACAAATTTTAAAGATACAATTTTTTCCCAAAAACTAAACAACGTTTTCCTATATTTTGTTGTTGGATTTGAAAAACGGAAGAAAATTTTTACGCAAAAACGGCAATAAAGGGAATTTCATTCCTTTTTTTGCATTTTACAATCCCAGTTCCGGGATTTTCAACGAAAATTGTTGCCAATGATGCCGTATTAAACTTCTTTGATATCATAATTTTTACAATGGCTTCGGACGGGCAAAGTGTCGCTGCGTATTCATAAGAGCGCTCCACAAGACGTCCTGTGACATTTACGCATATACACACGTTGCTTGATGAATTATATTTGGGAAAATAATTCAACGCATGGCTGCTGTTTCACTCTGCGGGTCTCGGTATCTGCCAATGCCAGAGAATTATCAAGCAGTAAAAATCCTTTCGTTATCGGTTCTTTAGCTTTATTACCTAGAAGTAAAATTAGATGGAGGCGGACAATTTACTTGCGCAGTTTCCGTAGGCATTTCCAAGAATATAATCTCGCTGCATGCAAATTTTTCCTTAGTGCTTTCGTTGATAAAGGTGTTCCCTACATTACTTTGTATTCAGAATTACAGCCTTTTGATTAACGTTGTAACATTTGTGTCATCCCAGTCTGGGTATAAACGATTACATAAACGTTTTTCTTCAAAAGAAAAGGAACTGCGCGTTTATTTCCTTGCTGAAAATAACTATACAGAATTTCATGCAGTTTATCCTGACGTTCGACAGCTTTATAATGTTCGAGGAAGAGTTCGCTGAAACAATTGAAAGAATCAATTTCTATTATCAAGTTGCTTAACTCATATATCGCCTGCTTCTCCATCAAAATATGATGCAATTTCATCTAGTTGTTCTGGCAGCGTATGTGCTTTTGATTGTTAATTTGAGTGTAAAGAACAAAACTTCCGGGTCCTGGAAAAACATCTCACTGAAACATCCGGTTTCGGAGGCCATACAGCATGTAGACGATTTACAAAATTGCTGTAAAACATTGATAAGAGATTGTATTTAGAATGTAGTATATATGTGGTAACTATGAAATCATTTTACTTGGAATTGCAAGAAATTGCTCGCTGCCCTTTGATTTATTATTGTGGCGTGCGGTAGAAATGTTATTTACATTTGATTTAAAAACAAGCTCCACGCTGTGCCAAATTCATTACCTGCGATTTTCTTTTTAATAAATCGCGGCATTTTTATGTGTGAGATTTCAAGGGGTTAAATGTCCCCTAAATTAATACAACTAAATAATAATAGATATTATTTAATAAAATATATTTATTTGCACGTGATGATTAGTAAATTTTATGACCAGCACGTGTCCGGTAGCTGACGCTGTAATAAATGTAAATAAAAGAAAAGTAAAACATTGTACTCTTAATAATTTAGTAACTGTGTAAAGCAATGAGCATGAAAAGTCCAGGATGCTTGCAAAGAAGATTATTAGTGGAAATAAAGAATACATTGCCTTAAAATTTTATTCACTAGGCACAATTAATCCTTAAAGCTTGAGTATATTAAATGAAGATAATTAATAAGATCGAGAGCAACAAATAAAATAAGATAAGCGTAATGGCAAAGCTGTAATATAAAGTAAATTTAAAGATGTAAAGCTGTTTAAATAAAATGTAAAAAAAGGGTTAAATATTAAAAGATTTATCGAACGATAGGTAAATACTTGCGATTTGTGTGTGTATACATACATCCTGGCCACAGTCAGTAAATGGACTTAGCCTATTTTTCTACACCTCATTGACCTTGACCCACAATGCATGCCGGTAAGGTTAAAGAGGAGGTTCTAGAATCGCTACAGGCCAGGAGGTTTCAATGTCGGGGTCACTTCGGCCAGTTCAATGTCAGCACGGTTTATGTTCAGGGTCGTTACAATGTCAAGGTCACTTAAATGTCAAGGTCAGTTTAGTTCGTGGTCAGTTTCAATGTCAAGGGGACTCCACTACCAAGGTCAATTAAGGTCCAGGCGTTTTAGTCTCAAGTCCTTGCAAAGGTCGAGGTCAATACTATTTCGAGGTTGTTTCTATATAAGGAACAGTAAATTTCAATTATTTGGATAGACTTTTCGCTTTAGAAGTGATTTGGAATTGGATGGTGATCATCGTGATGTTCTGGAACTTAGTATGTTAGAAAGCATTATTTTGATATGGAAGATAATAGAGATAGTAAAGGTAAGAAGTAATGATGATGTAGAGGCGAAATGATTATATATTATTTACATATATTCATTTAATAAATTAATACTACTCCAAATCATTAACATAATCTTCTGTTGTTAATATAATTGTTTCGGCATCGAAGTCAATGACATAAATATCTTCTAAAATAATTTCTATTACATCTTCATATTCCGTTTTATCCCCCTCCTGTTCTACATCTTTTTCATTCTCTTTTTCGATCATTTCGCCTACATCATCATTACTTTCTTCTTCCTATTCTGTATTATCTTCCATATCAATAATGCTTTCTAACATACTAAGTTCCAGAACATCACAATCATGATCACCATCCAATTCCAATCACTTCTAAAGCGAAAAGTCTATCCAATAATTCGAAATTATGTTCCTTATATAGAAACGACCTCGAAATAGTATTGACCTCGACCTTGCAAGGACTTTGACATTAAAACGCCCTCGACCTTGAATTGACCTTGGTAGTGGAGTGCCCTTGACATTGAAACGACCACGACATTGAACTGACCTTGACATTTAAGTGACCTTGACATTGTAACGACCTGGACATTGAAGCGACCTCGACATTGAACTGACCTTGACATTGAAGTGACCCCGACATTGAAACCTCCTCGGCCTCAGCCGATTCTAGAACCTCCTCTTTAACCTTTACCGGCATGCATTGTGGTCAAGGTCAATGAGGTGGTTCGAGAATCGGCTGAGTCCATTTACTAGTATGCTGGCCCAGGATGTATGTATACACACACAAATCGCAAGTATTTTACCTATCGTTCGATAAATCTTTTAATCTAACCCTTTTTTACATTTTCTTAAACAGCTTTACATCTTTAGATTTACTTTTATTACAGCTTTGCCATTACGCTTATCTTATTTTATTTGTTGCTCTTACAATGTTTTACTTTTCTTTTATTTACATTTATTACAGCGCTTCAGCTACCCGGACACGTGCTCGTAATAAATTTACTAATCATCACGTGCAAATAAATATATTTTCTATTAAATAATATCTATTATTATTTAGTTGTATTAATTAAGGGGACATTTAACCCCTTAAAATGTCACACATAAAATACAGCGATTTATTAAAAAGAAGGTAGAGGTAATAAATTGGCGCCCAATAACGTGGAGCTATTTTTAAATCAAATGTGATCAACGAACCTACCCGCACCGCAGCAATATAATGAAGTCAAAAGTGAAAGGGCAGCAGAGCAACCCTTCCAATTCCAAATTAAATGATTTGGTGGCGCCCACATATACTTCGTTTGATATACAATCTCTTATCAATGTTTTACAGCAATTTTGCGAATCAGTTGTTACAGTACTTGTATCACCTCCGAAACCAGATATTTTCAGTGGAGATGTTTTCCAGGACCCGGATATTTTTCTCTTACAGCTGGGAACACATCTGAAAGCACATACGCTAACTCCTGCCACGACAATCGATGAAATTGCATCATACCTTGATGGAGAAGCAGCGATATGGTTTGAGCAACTTGATAATCAAATAAATTCTTTCAATTGTTTCAACGAACTCTTCCTCGAACGTTACAAAGCTGTCGAACGTCAGGATAAACTTCATGAAATTTTGTATGGTTGTTTTCAGCAAGAAAATGAACGCGCAGTTCCTTTTCTTTTGAAGAAAAAAACGTTTATGTAATCGTTTATACCCGGACTGGGATGACACAAGTGATGTTAGGACCAAAACCTCTACAATCACCGAAAGCGCTAAGAGAAGCCTGCGTGCAGATTGACAATTATATTCATGGGGATCCTCCGGAAATTTACTCAAGTAAAGTATCAGCCTCATCTAAATTATTTTTAGGTAATAAAGCGGAGGAGCCGATAACTAAAGGATTACCGCCCTGTAGCTACTGCTCGGATAATCACTAGCATCGCAATTGCCCAATCCGCAGAACGAAACAGCAGCCATCGTTGAATTATTTACAGTATAATTCATCATCAAGCATATCCTTATATGAGTAAATGTCACAGGACGCTCTGTCGACACTCTTCTGGACACCGCGGCGTCACAGGAGAATACGAATAATCTACACTCTAGTCGAAAAAACCACGGTACGACACAAGACCGGAGATCGGGTCAGGTATACCGGACCAGGCCCGTCTTCAAGCAAGACTAGCGTCAACCAGTGCTGGCGATCATCGGACACATGCCGCCATCTAGCGTCGAAGGACCCACGGTCAACATAAACCTCCTTACAGTGTTAATGGTGCGCGAACGGGTACTCCTACATACGCGAATATCACAAACAGTAATTTAGTTGGTTCTAAGTTAGCTAGTGATGTACTGTTAGATTAGGGTCGATCTTTCCTTAGCGATACCCAAAATATTACTTTGTATTTTTCTTCGCGACTAACACCTGTGCGACCTAAACAAGCAGATGATCTTTCGCTTTCTTTTTCTTACATTGCTAATTTCCAGCAATCTTAATTTCAGCCAAACATAATTAACTGGATTCTGAGGTTTAAGAGCATGCACTTACTTGCCCGCGATTTTCCAGGTTTTTGTTCGCAATCACTCGTACAGTGAGTAAGTAAGCAAAGTATTAGCATGTTGAAGTCGATCCTGGGCGCATTTTCTTTGACTTTAAAGTAAATCGATGATGCAATTAATTAACGATTCCTCATATGAAAAACTAACATTAGCGTACCGCAAATAATGACACCAACGCGTAATAATTTCTTATATCGTCTTTAAATTAAATTATTTAATTTAAAATACAATTCGATCTTGAATTTCTAAATTATTATACTGTCATTATTTGTCCGGTCTTCGTATATATTCAAATGCAGAGTCCTTTTGTGTTAATCACGTATAGACGGTCAAAGCTGCAATAAAAACAAACTGTCGTTGTTTTCTACGAATAACTTTTCGAACCTTTTGATGAAACTGCTAAAACTGTTGTTCGTCAAATGGTTCACAACATGTTTCATGACAATAAACCTCCAATGTTGAATTGCAGAAGGACTACAGAAGAACCACAGAATTAAAAAATCCAGCTGGAAAAAGACGTTAGCTCATAATATTGCATATTGGCAGTTCAGATGGCTTTACAAAAAAAGGTTTGATTGTGTTTGAAGAGGTTCACTAAGATATTACCTTATTTACCAGATAATGCTGTTGTGCTTATGAATAATTTATTGTATCATAGTCAAAAGATTAAAAAGACACTGTTGACGTCATGGAAAAAAGTGACTATAAATTGGTTATGAAATAAGGATGTAAAATATAAAAATGATATGATCAGAGCAGAATTATTTAATTTGGTAAAAATTGTCAAAAGTAATTGACCAAAAGACAAAATCAGAGAACAAGACTATTCTTCGTTTACTTCTACTGGGAACTAAATCTGATTGAACTTGTATAGACAGAAATAAAAAATGAGGTTGGTACAAAAAATAAAACTTTTAAATTAAACGAAATTAAGCAAATTTTACACAATGCTATTAATAATGCAACTGTAACAACTTGGCAAAATTACATAAATCATGTTATCAAAGACGAAACATGTATGAAGGGTCTTCATGGAATTATGGATGAACTTATAGAATGATTCATAATTTCTGTTGGTGAAGGCAACAGTGATGATTCGCTATCCGCATCAGCATCAGAATGGATTCAAAAATCATGAAATAGTTTAATTTAATTAAGTGCCATCAATTGATATAGATGAAAAATTTATGCTATTTCCTACTGTATTCATTCCTTTTTTATATTGCAAATATTAGAGCAAATAAAATGACACATAAAGTATTTTGTTTAATCAACTTCAATTCTCTAGTGGTTAATTTAAAACATTGTATTTATTTAACTTAGCAGTGAAATGTCTCAAGATTAAATAAGTAGTTGTTTAAAGTTTGGAAAGAAATATTGAAGATTCTATCTAAAACTTATTTTATATCAAATCAAATATGGAAATAGCCTGTGAAATGTGATTGATTTTAATTACAATTAATTAATTAGTATTATTATGTATACACAATGTATTAGAACTTTTTAAACAAATAACATTTCATGTGTTTTCTAAACCAAACATACAAAAAACAAGAATTTTAATGCATGTGTTATATAACAATACCACTGACTTACTTACTTTTCTATTCTACTTTACTTTCGTGTATTGTACTACTTCATTTGTAATTCTGTTGTAAGTAGTAGGCACCGGATTCATATTTTTCAGGTTTTCAAATTTAATTTTACTGCGTCAAATTGATTTCAGGAATTTTATAGGTTATAGTTTGCGCTTGAGGTCTATTCAGAAATTTGTCTCTTTCTTTCTGAGACAGAGTATATATAAATACAAGCCCCATAATTAGCTTTCCCAATCAATTCATTGGTACATTTTTGTACACTTCCTGCTTTATTTATATAAAAATTTATAGTAAGATATTCCTGTTACAGAAACAATATTATAATTATCTAAGAGAGTAGATTACGAAAGTTTAGTCATATTTCTATATTCTATGAATGTAACAATTATTAAATAAAAAAAATAATGTACATTTCACTAGTGCAACTACTTTATAAGCTGAAATAATGCTTTTACAGAATATAAAAATAAAGGACTGCTTGCATTCGCTACATATTCCTTGAATTAAAAATACTAAAACTAGGTCCGCATAATTTATTTATAGGAATTTCCATAACATTTGAATCCCATTATTGTATCATTATATTTATCATAGTGTTATGCTGATTTTAATGTTATTTTGTCAACAATTATTGCACAAAATTTGTTTTTTTTTGATAAATTTACAACAGGATTTTTTATATGTTCTACAATTCTTGGATTCACTCCTGTATTATAAGGAATTTTGTCTAAGTCCTCCAAATATTTTTGATGGCAAAAAATATTTTTTGAAACATGTAACATTTAGAGCTGTTCTTATATGAAGATAAGGTCTAAATTTCATCTTTTGTTGAAAATCGTCTATCTCCAGAAGAATCCTTATAATTTTGAATTAGTAAACCTATAGAGGTTCTGATTTGTGAACTAACATTCCCTTCAACCTTGCTGCCAATCTTTTTTCCTAGGATTCTAACATTGCACTCTTTTACAAGTTCTCATGCATTTATTGAGTATTTTTGTTCTTGGATTTACTTTATCTTAAGTAGGGTAGTAATAATTTCTTACATAACGTTAATATTTCTAAAAAAATATTAAAAAACAAGATATTAAGTTACATGTAATGTACCCCATAAACATAAAAATAAATATATATAAATACTTTACATATTAACATTTTAAACATACTTATATTATATATCCTTAATATAATCAACATATGACATTACTTTAAGATGTTGGAAAGTTATTATCTAAACACATTGTGTACTTGTACAGTCCCTAATAGATACATTTCATTTGTATAGTATTGTTTCCACACAAACACTATTTCATTTACCATTATACTCTCAAATTTTTAATTTATGTATTTATTTTACATATTTATTGTTCTTATGATCCATTGTACATTTTTTATTTTCCTAGTATGTGTTTGTAAAATTAAGAGAAGTCTAAATTCTAAACTCAAGTTATCTTTTACTAAAAGTATATAAAGCTCTCTTGGCAAAATGATTATATTATTATTAAACAAAAAGCAGTTTAACAAGAAAACACTTTTAATAGTTTGCTAAAGTATGTTTTATAACTTAAAATAGACAACTTAGAAGTATTAGTGACTTCTTTCCTTTAAAGCAATGTAAACATTTCCTAATGAAAGTTGTTAAGCTTATGTGTCCATTACATATCAAACTACTTATCAAAAGACTGTAAATTCTTTGATTTTGTTTGAGATACATATTCTGGAATAAAAATAAATATACATTTTTCCAGATACGACCAGATATTTGTTCTCAGGCTACTGCCAGAGAGGGCGGTTAGATCTGGAGGACGGATACATGCCTGTTTTATTGACATGGAGAAGGCATTTGACAGAGTGACAAGAGAAGATATTTGGAGAATATTAAGGAGTAGAGGAATAGAAAGGGGGCTAATACAAAACATACAAAGCCTCTACGAAAAAACTGAGAGTTACATAAGAATAAGAAATGAAAAATCCAAATCATTTGCTAACAAAATTGGACTGAGACAGGAATGCATTCTGAGCCCATTACTTTTTAACTTGGTTCTAGATGAAGCAATTAAGCAGAGTAGAGGTAGACTGGAAGTATATCCAGTTGGATACTGGAGATTAAAATGTGTACGCTTGACGGAACTATGTTATGCGGATGACATGGTGATAATAGGGAGAACAGAGAAACAGCTGCAAAGAAATGTTACTATTATTAACGAAGAACTGAAGAAACTAAATATGAAAATAAATAAACAGAAAACTAAAACAATGATAATTGGAGCACGGGAGGAGAAGCACATGATACAGATAGATAGTGAGATAATAGAGCAGGTGGATAGATTCACATACTTAGGCGTGGTAATAAACATGGAAGAAACCCTGGACGACGAAATAAATGAAAGAATAGCAAAGACCGGTAGGTTATATAACAGCATAAAGAACAGCTTCCTAAGCAAGAAGGAAATACCAAGCCAGGTAAAAGCGGAAATAGTTAGAAAAGTTGTAAAACCGACAATGACATACGCGTGCGAATCTTGGACAACAACACAGAGGCAGAGGAGTAGACTTACAAGCACAGAGATGAGATTCCTGAGAAAAATAGAGGGGAAAACGAGGATGGATAAAATTAGGAACCAGGTATTTAGGGAAAATTTAAACATAATCCCAATAGAAACGATGATAGAACAGGGTCAGCTAAGGTAGTTGGGTCATATAATGAGAAGGGGCGAGGAGAGATTGATTAGGCAGGTGTTTGAGGCCAGGGAGATTGGAAAGAGGAAGAGGGGTAGACCGAGAAGAACGTGGAGGGATGAAGTGCGGGCGGCGGCTGAGAAGAGGGGAGTAGGATGGGAGAACATAAGGGCTTTGGCGAATAACAGAGGAAAGTGGAGGGAGATATGGAGAGGGGAAGCGGAGGACTCGACTCCAGCATGACTCGACACCGAAAGGTATAAGAGTCTATAGGATTAAGTAAGTAATACATTTTTCCCACACATACCAGATGAACCTATTTCAAATATATTACTGATTTATTTATCATATATTATTATTACCTGGTATATTTATTACATCATCAATTATATGTCTACTTTTGTGTTGTAAAATAAAAAAGAAGTTTCAAGAGTTTAAATGTCTAAAAACCCTATTTTCCAAAACTACATTGGTCATATGAATGATAAAATACAAATATTTAAATTACCTGGCATGTTAATTGATATATATATATATATAATAGTTATGGTAAACAAATCTTCCTTTGAATATTCAGATAGTGATAAATTACCAATATGACTTGGCCACTTTTGTTTTATAGTTTTGTTATTAACAGGTATATGATACCAATAAATTTTATTTAATTTAATATTTGTCGCTATCGTCTCTATTATCTTGAAGATGTAACAAAAATGTTATCATAACAATTGGATTTCATTGGTTAAGTTATGCTTGTATTTGATTAGTTACTAAAATCAGTTTGGTCTTTTAGTTTCCTAAGAATTATAGGCCTAATAGTATCGCGTATATCTAGGAGATGTCTCTGACTTCTACTAAAGGTTGCTTGTGGCGGAACTGGACAAGTGCATTTGTCCTGGGTAAGGGCGTTACTTCTAAATTACATTCAAATATATTCATCTCCTTCTATTTGATTACATTGTATCACACATGTGAACTTTCAAATGTCAAGTGTCAGAAGTTGACCAATATGGCAAATTATAGGACTGCTTATGCTTTTGCAAGAGAAATGCATCCAAAAACTGAAAAAGCAGATATTCAATATGGTACAGCAGGGTTTAGAACAAGGTAAGTACTATATTTTTTAAATATTTCATTATTTTTTAAGTTTGGTTAAAACAAACGAATGTTCATAAACTTCGATGTGTTTCTAAAATTAGCTTTCATTGTTTTATTTTACTTTTTAGGGCTACAAAACTTGGCTACGTTATGTATAGGATGGGATTGTTGGCTGTCTTAAGAGCTCGATACAAAAATGGTATGTAAAACATTTCAGTTACAAATTTATAATTACTGTTTATTTGCAATAAACCTTTCACAAAGCGCAATACAATTTATAGTTGATATTTTTTATACACACATATTTACAAAGCTTCTTAACAAACGTTTATCATCAATTGCACTTGGATTATATACCGAGTGCTTAGCAATTGTTGCTTGGTAGTCCCAGGATTAGTTTGTTCTCACCTAAAAGTTGTTTAGGAGCAGTATTAGTTTCAAAATTGAATAAAAGTTTGAAAGTACACGGTAACTTGTATATCATAGATATTTTGATAATTACTAAATTGAATTGACACAAATAAGTGGTAGAGCGAGTTAAATATGGCTTTCTTCTGAAAAGAACACAATGTAAGATAGTTTTGTTTATTTTTGGAGCTGATAAAAGAAATTGATAAAACAGCAGAAAATGCTATATTTATTATGAGATTAATCAATATAAATTAATTTTGAGATAATTGCAAAAAATACAATTGGAATGGAAAACTAAGTTATACATGGAAAGTAAAAATTATAATTTGTTCTGTGGCATAATATTATGATATATGTAACATCTCCAATAAAATGTGTGAAGAACAGGTTCAGAGAAATGTGGTACTTATCAACGAAAAAAAATGTTTTGAACCAAGTGGCATAAATTTTCATAAAGAATGTTCATACTATTTAGCTATTTATTACCTCTCAACAAAATTTCTTATGAATCATGAAGTATTAAGCTTTGAAGGCAATTGTTTACTTGGCCAAACTAAATAGGAAATTTTTTACTTACACAAATTGTATTAAGAACGAAAGCTTTCTGTTATATATGTCCATATAAGATGGCTTAAGCATTTCAATAAATATACAAATGTTTCAGTAACATGTCCTCCGTTACAATTTTAACATTATCAAACTACATGTGTTAACCTGTAGTGAAACAGTTTTCTTACTATTTAATTAATAATAATAATTTTTACAGTAGTAAATAAATTTTATTTTCTTGTGCCCAATTTTATGGGCTATGTCATTTAGACTTTTAAGTTTACTGTTTTCTTAATAAACATAGTATTGAAACATAATTGGTAGTTCTTTTTTTTTTTGTTATCTAAGAGGAAATTTTCAAATCATTTATACATTTAAGAAAGCTCTCAATTTTTATAAACTATCTAATTACAGTATCAACACTAGAGTTGTTTTTTTTTTTGTAAACTAAATTATTAGGAATATTAATGTCGCAATATTTTATGCCAACGATGTACTAAAATCAACTAACATTACGTTCGACGACTTGTAAATGTAAATTGCATGAATTTTTTGCACAAGACACTAAAAGGATTATCAAACATGGTGACGATAATTCATTAACGGAATGGGGATGTTTTTCATAGTCTGGGAGAGAACTGATTTGTAAAATAAATCAAATTATGACAGCAGATGTTTATCGCAATATATTGAGAGCCAATGTCCTGAAAGATATTCAGAAACGTTTCAAAAACTTCGAAAAGGTGCACCTCATTGTTGAAGGTATCTCAGATTTTGAATTCAATTTGGTTGTAATTGATCTAGCATATCTTACAGCTCATTACGCAGGAAACGTGAATATCGTTCTACCTTTTGCCATAAAAATATCTTCTCAATATTTTCGTACCAAAAATACCACAACATAGATTTACAGAAAGTATACCTTGATGTCGCCTTTTCACAGTAATGTATTTATTAAATACTCAATTCTGGGTAAATTTTATTTCTTATCTTATCTTACTTCTTGCACATTGGACTTAGTGGTAACCATTAGCCACTTTTTCCTTTAAGCAACCCGAAAAGACAAAGGGTTACACAAAAATACACATTTCAGGGAGCTGATTACGTGACTTTTACTCCAGCAGATAGTTCCGTAGGTAAAAAGCATTAACCCATAAAGGAAAAAATGCCATAAATTTATGCAATAAGAGAAAAAATCTAGCGTTTGCAAAACATGATTAATATTAAAGGGTGCCGTTGCACTTATATTTATTAGTTCCTTATACAAAATAACACTTTCGTGTCTTGTTTTTATGCATCCGAGTACTAAATGGTTTGTCACCTTTCTCTGAACAATGTTCACATACATCTGTATTTTTAATCTTTATTTTCTCTACGTGCGCGAAAATCTTGTGTTTTCCTATATTAGTCATTTGAGTATATACACCTCTTTTAATGTAGGTCTTGTCCGTCCAATGTTTTTTTTAAATTTTAGGGTATGTCAGATAATAATTTGTTGGCCTGTGTCGATATGCCGCTTGGTATCGTTTTTTTCCCAATTTGTTCTAAGGTCGGTTCGACGATTTGTTAGGAAGTCTGCGCATGGTATGCGACAATGTTGTAGAGGCTTATTATTTCTAGTTTCTTTGCCAAAGCAGTTAACTGTTTCATTATGCAGAATGCTAGAATGACCTTTGTATAAAAGGTAATTCCGAACAACATGGATAATTTTATTCATATGAATCAATGTATTATATAATTATATAATGAAATAATAAGGCCAATAAGTTGCGATTATTTTGAACTAAAGTTTCCAATGCTCTCAAGCACTGACTTAGCGTCTCTAAAAATCACGTGTCTACTACCATTGTTTCTAGGGCAGAAATTATAGCAAAAGACTGCTGAAAATATACTGGCAAACTTAGAAAGCGCTATTTTTTTAATTAGCGTTTGCGATGATGGAATATAAACAGCATACTCTGTACCATTAATATATATATGTCGGAAATAGTACGTAGCGATGACTTTTCGATAAATAACTTTATTATACATAATATCGGCACTAAAACTAGAATAAACGGCAGTAGGAGTATTGAAACAGAATTAAAAGGAAGAGTAAAGATTACAGATACTTTAGTATCATATGGTCACTAAACAGCTGTTTGTACAAACGCTCTTGTAACTGGTGGTGACGTGCTTTTCCCCCCAGTAACACCCTAAAAGATCGTCTTTGTTTAATTTACCTACCTTCTAATGCGCGTCTTTTTATAAAAAAAATTTTACTTAGGGATTCTCCTCGTAAAGGCAGTTCCTGCTCCGCACATATAATGCCCCCAGTGGCGTAGATCTCGTCACCGCTATTGTAATCGTATTGCATTGTTTTGTATTATATCTAGACGCGTATCAACGTTGCTGTCGTACCTCTGTGAAGTATACCACTATAATCTATTATCAGTCTAATACACCTCTATATATTGATAAAGCTGTATGCTTATCTGTCCCGAAAGATACTCTGCTAATGACTTTTATTATGTTGTTTACCATGACAATTTTTCCGGTAGTTGCTTCTATTCGTCCTTTCCAACCAATTTGGTATTTTGAGACATTTCAAAATAATTAACTTGTTTCTTGACTGAAATACAAAGGGTACCAAGAAAGTTTTGCAATATGATGTAACAATGAATCGTAGGAAGCTGCTTGTTGGTGCATGTTGAGACATGTTCATACGTGCACAGTAGCCGCGCGCCATGTCGAAAATCTTAGAAGATCTTGCCATAGTTTTAATAATTTTCATGAGATTAAAACTTTTTATTATACTTCCGTTTAGAATAAATTGGAATATGAATCATTCATTTGGTTTCCTCCTTATTAAATTTGCTTACAAATAAAATTGATTTTTCATCTTCGCTTGCGTGAGTTAACTTTAATATATCAGTCTACAATACTCATTTCTCTAATCCAGTATGTACTCTTAGGACCAGAATTAATATCTTGGTAAAGTCATCAGCATTCCATGTGATCACTAATTTGTGTACAAAGGGTACTAGGAAAGTTTTGCAATATGACGAAACAATGAATCGTAGGAAGCTGTTTGTTGCTGCATGTTGAGACATGTTCATACGTGCATAGTAGCCGCCGCGCCATGTCGATGGGTTCAGTTATTCATTAGCAGTGAGAGTGTAAAGTGCTTGTGATATCATCGTGGTCACGAAATGAGATAAGGGCAGTTTTGCGTTATAATTTCGTGCGTGGTTTAAACATAGATCAGTGCACTAGGTGATGTTTGTCCACATCGCCACAACGATATTCAGGTGGTACAGAGAATTCCAAAGGGGAAATTTAACTGTGGAGGATGCTAAGAGGCCGGGAAGGCCACGAACGTCAGTTACGGAGGAAAACGTTACTACTGTGAGGAAAATACTTGGCGAGGACAGGTGAGAGACCTATCAACAGATAGAGGGTACATCAGGCCTAAATGCACCAGCAATTCGTTCGATCCTGCATGATCATTAGCACGTGAAGAAACTTTGTTGTCTCTGGGTGCCGTATCGACTGACTGAAGAGCAGATGACATGACGTGTGACTTGGTGCCGGGAGATGCTAAAAAAGTTTAATAAGGAACAATCTCGGTATGTGAACAACATCGTGACAGGTGACGAGACTTGGCTGTACTATTACGATGTGCCGACCAAAGCTCAAAACAAAGTTTTGTGGTTTCGGAGGATGGAGAGGTGTATTGAGTGTAGAGGAAATTACTTTGAAAAAATTAAATAAACAAAGCTGTTTTGCAAAACTTTCCTAGTACCCTTTGTATGTTGGTTACCCATTACTATAGCCTTCGTATATGGAATGTGATGGCGGGCAAATATTACAGCACCGCATTTATTAAAATATATTTGAAATTCTATATCACCACTTCATTTAATAAAAGTGAATATCGTACAGTTAAGCTTTTGTATACACTCCGCATTTGGTACAGTCCCGCATATAGAACAAAGTCCTTTGTATATTGAACAATTTTAAAATAAGATATATTCAAATCACAAATGTATAAGTTGAATAAAAGTTGAATAAAAAAAAAAAGAATCGAGCCTTGCTCTCTGCCATCACACACACGTTTAGGTCTCAGGAGCATCTTTTTACTTTCTCTTATATGTAAATAGTTTTCTACCACTATACAAATTGGTAATATTATTATAGATTGTAAAAGGGATGTGACATTCGTTGATGTTTGTACGCAATTTCAATAAATTTGAATGATTTTATGATGTCTAAAAAAGGAGCAGCTACATATTGGTTTCGCGTAAAATTGAATTGTAATTTCGAAATTAATTGCGTCAGAGAATGATGTGTACTGAAGCCTTTTCTAAAACCGCATTGATGACCTGGAAGCAAGTTGTTACTCTCTATCTAACACTCCAAACATTACGACAGAGTAATCGAACGGAAATTTTCAGATTTGTATATTGATTTGAAAGATTTCGTAATCGGAACGATACTTGAAGATTTAATTTCCTCCACGATATCACGTCTAAGTGAATTTTATTACGCATATCTAATAGTGATTGCTTAGCATTAAGGGGTTAATATTTGATTATCGGATATAGTACATTATTTAGACCGGGTGCTGTGTTTATGTCACTCTCAAGAACAATATTTAGCTCATAATTTGTAAAAAGTCACTCAAGTATGTGAATAAAATTAAAATTATTTATATTTTTACCGTTATTAACATTGCTGTATCAGAAATTAAATCTAGCAGCAATTTTAACAGTATTTCATCAGATATTGATCTATGTGCGGGATATTTGCTTTGCATAATTTTTATTTGCGTCCATATTTTATTTACCGGTATCTCGGTATTAAAATTTTCACAAAATTGAATCCGCTTTTGTCGAGCTTTTAGTTTTAATAACATTTTAGTTCAAGGGCATATTTTTTATATTCGATTTAATTCCCTAATGCTGGACAGTTTCTATACTTTCTTCTTAATCATAGTATTACATGATTCATCCTACCAATGAACAGTTTTGCTCCAATTTGAAGAAGACTTTTTCTTTTTAAAAGTAATCTTAGCAGCAGCATTAATTTTATCTATTAGAAATTCATATGCTTCCGCACCACTTGATAAATGTGGAATATTTCTAGCAACTTTTATATTAAATATTTATATTTTATCTAATTGGCGTCTTTTTTATTCCATTTCGATGAAGGAAATATAAGTGACGGCACTACGGAGCTTTCTTCCAAAAAAATATTATTAGCTAAATGATTAAAACTCAACGTATCAGCTGCTGTTTTCCAGACCAATATTGAAACTAAATTACAAGAAACAATTGACAGATCTATTGCAGAATGGTGTCGTATATGAGAAATACAGATAGGACTACCATCATTTACAACTACTACATTCATGTCATCCAAAGATGTATTATGCATGTTAAAACCCTAATAAGGCAATTGTTTAAATTACACTGTACGATTTGATTAATTAAATTCTATAAATTCAAAGATAATTAGACTATTAATGGGATGTATAATCGATGGTAATGATTCTACGACTAACATATATGAGAGGACGTTAAGAGTAATAAAGAACAATAAACATGTATTTAATCGAGTATATTAAGTAGAAATTAAAATTATGTTTGTAACAAACAAAAGATTTTTTTCGAAAAATTTGCTATTTTCTACAAAGCTTACATACTTTCATATAGTTTGCAGTAGCAGTAATGATATTTTTGATCCCTTTACATATTCACATAAAAGGACAGTTTCCATTCCTTTGTAATAAATAGCACTCATTTTAAATTCGACCCATCTCTATAGAGAATAAATATATCAGGTTGTTACAAATGTAATGTCCGTTTTTTCCTTGTCTGAACTGAATCACACCTGTGTAAAGACGTGTATGTTTTTGGTGAAAATTATTATTGTATTTGTAGAAAAGGGTATTTACTTTGAAGTGTGTACCTGTTCCATTTCTTGGAAAGATTAATACACCTGTCCTTGTCTCGCCTATGGAAATGCTGTCGGCAAGAGATATTTGGGCAATTTACCTCTTTCAATTTAAAAATGGATTAAATGCAGCTGCAGCAACGCGAGAAATTAATCAGACGTTCGGTGAAACCACGTGTGATGAACGCTCATTACGGCGATGGTTTAAAAAATTCAGCGAGGGAAATTTTGATTTGGAAAATGAGCCTCGCGGATATGCGCGTAGCACCGTTAATGACGACGAGCTGCGTGTAGAAGTTGAAAGTAATTCGTCGACAACAAGTGCGTAGCCTTGCAGAAACATTTCAAGTGTCCATTACCACCATTAGTCGTCACCTTTCTTCGATTGGCAAAGTGAAGAAACTCGATCGATGGGTGCCGCACCAATTAACGGAAGCCAATAAGCTCCGTCGATTAGAGGTGGCTACCTCTTTGGCTAATCGACAGAAAGTTGAACCGTTTCTTCATCGAGTGGTAACGTGTGACGAAAAGTGGATACTTTATGATAATCGGAGACGGTCAGGACAATGGTTAGATCGAGGTGAAGCACCAAGACAGCATGCACGAGCATCACTTCAGCCGCGAAAGATTATGGTGACTGTATGGTGGACCAGTAAAGATATTATTCACTATTCATTTTTGCAACCTGGTGAAACCATCACGGCAGCGTCCTATTGTGCCGAACTGGAAACTATGCATGGAAAATTGAGCCGCTAGCAGCCCTCACTAGTCAATAGACATGGACCCATACTTCTTCATGATAATGCAAGACATCATGTTGCACGACAGACAATCCAAAAACATTCGGAATTTGGTTACGAAATTCTCCTTCACCCACCTTATTCACCTGATCTTTCGCCAACTGATTTTCATTTTTTCCGAAGTTTAGACAATCACTTAAAAAATAGGGACTTCCCTGACCGGGAGTCTATAATAGCAGTGTTTGAGCAATATGTGAGCCGTCAAAACCTAGATTTCTTTTCAAAGGGAATTTTTCAGCTTCCGGGCCTTTAGCAACAAACTATTGATGTAAATGGAGATTATTTTGCAGAATAAATATTTATATTTTTTTAAATTTAGACTTTTTTATTCCTTACAAAATCGGACATTTCATATGGAACAACCTGATATATTTAAGAAATATCGAACCTCCCTATAGATCACATCCATACTTTCTTGGATTAGCCAAATATGTTGCAACATGATTCTTGTTATTGCGCTCTGTGTAGCTAATTGTATGGATTATAAAAAGTGAAGTATTTCTATGTTAGATAGTTTTAATATTTACTCATCAAATTTCGATTAATTTTTGAAAAGAAAAATAAATTGCTTCCACTAAAAATCAAAATCTTCATTTAATTTATTATATATTGTTTGAAGAATAAATGTACACAAGAAAGGTATCACAATACAGAGGCTAGTAGTAATTGAGCGTTGACGTAATTGCATTAAATATGAACATATAGTATACACCTTTCTTTTCTATCAGTTTTACATTTTAATTATGTAACGCTAAATGATATTACTTTCGTCAATTTTTATCTCGCAATTTTTTAAATGCTGTCTAATTGTCTCCAAACGTGGCAAATATTCTTTTTAAATACCTATGTATTTCAGCTACAATTGGTGTTATGATTACTGCTTCCCACAATCCTGAACCCGATAATGGTGTAAAATTAGTGGACCCACACGGTGAAATGCTTGAACAAAGTTGGGAATCATGGGCTTCTAAATTTGCCAACGTTAGGTAAGTAGAAGTGAACTGAAATTATAACATAATATAGTTGTTATCATAGAAAACTAGGAAAGTATATGCTGTCATTATTATTACTATTATCTAGTTATCGATTCGTTTTTCTACCATTATCCATATCTACTTTTTATTACAATTGTTCTAGAAAAGGTATTAGCACTGTAACATATTATGTGCAAATTCTATCACAATTTGTCTTCAAGTTTCACTAAAACCATTGTCAACTAAAGTTTTGAACGTACCTGCAGATTTACTTTCAACTGATATTTTTTTCGTACGTGCCTCCAATACTTACTTTCAAATGATATCTTTCCAATGAAGTTCTTGAATCAATATTGGACAGTTCATTTGTTTACGATAGTCTTCCGCAATCATGCATTAGGATGTATATTTTACTCCCTCATTTTGTGTCATTAACAAAATATGGATAGGTAAGTAGAATACGGTTTACTTTCACTGCATAAAGATTAATTTATTACAAATTTTGAAAGAAAAGGCTGCTATTTGGTAGATCAAGATTATATCTTGATAATTATTTGGTAAAATAAGCTAATATATTGATATATGACAACTTTCAATGTTTGTAAAGCATATTAAATTGCTTAACCTTTTATCGACAATGTCCTACACATCTTTTATTTTAAAAATATCGATATTTGGGAAGCCATAGCAAAAGCTTGATATGAGCCTTTTCGAAAATGTTTTAAGCAAGTGAATGCATATTATTGTATGCATAGGGAATGCATATTATTGTATCGAAAAAATGAGATTTATAGCCCCTGATGAAAAATGGCGCTCAATATATCTCTAGCAGTTTTGGATACACAGTCACAGGTAAGTGGTATACTGAAGAATGCCTGCCTAAAGTCATTTGATCTATGAAGAACCTGCGGCCAAAGTCAAGAATGGACACCTGGTTCCTCCAACACGATAATGCTTCAGCTCACCGCGCCAAAGCCTGCACCGAATATTTGACCACGACAGGATTGAAACTTCTCGAGCACCCTCCCTACAGTCAAGATCTTGCTCACTGCGACTTTGCACCGTTCCCGCATGTGAAAATGATGGTAAAAGGGAGGCGGTTTTCCAGTGATAAGGACCTTCTGCGGGCGCGGGACAATGAGTGTGCTTTACTCCCTAGTGAAACTTGTCAGAATTGGTTTAAAGATTGGTTTCGGAGGATGGAGAGGTGTATTGAGTGTAAACTACTTTGAAAAAATTAAATAAACAAAGCTGTATTGCAAAACTTTTAAGCAAGTGTTGCCATAGGGAGTGCATATTATTGTATCGAAAAAATGAGATTTATAGGCCCTGATGAAAAATGGCGCACAATATATCTCTAGCAGTTTGGGTCAACAAACACTAACAGAAATTGAATATTGCTCTTTTTCTACATCTTCGTCTAATTATGCCCATCAAATGGTCATGGATATTCATTAAAAACAATTCTACGCTACCAGATACACCATTGTTGCTTTTTCTTGCACTAGTTCAAACGTTGTTTTCGGTGTTTGAGAATTATTGGGCGACCTTCCCCATCAAACCCAATATTATCAATCAGTGACACTCTTAAGCGATTTTCTTTACGATACTTTGAATTCCGTTGACTCTTATTCGATATTCCTAATAATTTTCAAATCGCCCTTGTCAACATCTAACAAGGGTAGATTGATTTAGATCTGCATAGTTAGTAATTTCAATGAAGGACAAACGGCAATCCGTTTCGTAGATCAATAATTCGTCATGAGAAATTCGCTTAATTGAGGTATACATATTTGAATGCTAGCTGTAACAACAAAATTTAAAAAAATAAACACAAATACAAAAAAAATATTTCAATTTACACAAAAACTCTTGATAGTTCTTTAAATAGAAAGATTATTAAATACACCACGTATGCCATGTATGGTCTCAAAATTTTAATATTATTGTAATTCAGAAACGCAAGATATACGTCAAAATTATTGAATAAATATCTACCCGCAATTTTTATGTTTCTATAGTATAGTATATTTAGTAATTAAACATACTTTTAGTCCGTATATATATACTCAATGACATTAGAAGTGTTACACCTAGAAGGAATAGTTTCCTGGACGTGATTTTTTGGTAATGTGATAAGCTTAAGTCAAGAATGAAACGATCAGATTTCCAAGAAATTTTATTAACATTAATTTGAAAAAAAATCAATAATGTGTTTGGCGACCCCGTAGCTGTAGACACTCCTGTACACGTCTAGGCATCGACAAAATAAGATGGTCGATGTCTGCTTGTGGCACCTCGTTCCAAGCAACTTGAACTTGGTGGATTAACTGTGCCAGAGTTTGTGGAGGATGGTTCAAATTGGTCAGTCTTCTCCCCATTATGTCCCACACATGTTCGATGGGATTTAAATCCGGTGAACGGGGTGGCCACGGCAAAACATTAACGCCAGCTTCTCGTAGAAAGTCCATAGTACGACGAGCAATATGTGGACGCGCGTTGTCTTGCTGAAAAAGGACGTGTGGACGGCCATCTAGATAAGGCAATAAAGTGGTTTGTAGGACGTCATCAACATAACGCGCAGCTGTCATACTGCCCCGAATAAACAGAAGAGGTGATCGGCTTCCATATGCAATAGCCCCCCAAACCATTACTCCAACAGTCCTGTGCACATGCCTCTCAACAGCAAATCCAATATCACGTCGCTCTCCACGACGGCGTCTTACCCTCTGACGGCCATCATGCATGCCTAGGCAGAATCGCGATTCGTCGCTGAATACGACATTATGCCATTCTGCTTCCCAATGCTGCCGTTCTCTGCACCAGTCCAAACGTTGACGACGATGTTCTGCAGTCAAAGGAAGGACTAATCGTGGACGGTATGAAGCAAGTCCAAAAGCTCGAATGTGGCGATATAATGTTCGCATACTGACAATGCGACCTTCTACACCAAACCATTGGTCACAGAGTTGGCGCGTAGTAGCAAAACGGTCTCGCAGAGCTAGTAGTCTGAAGTGCCTGTCTTGACGCTCTGCGGTACGCCTCGGTTGACCTGTTGGTCTGTTTCGTGTTCCTCTACCTTCTTCTGTCCACACCCTACACACACGCATTATCGTCATTGCAGTGGAACCAACACGGCGGGCAATTTCGCGGTAGGCCAAACCGACTTCTCTAAAAGCAGCAATTCTACCCGTCAAAATCACTAAGATGGTGATATTGTTGACGCCTTCGAATTGAAGGCATTTTGTTACGCTTAACAGAAGTAGGCGAAGACACAATAACGGGAAAAAAAAACTTGTACTTATCAGCTCTGATAAACCGTTTTCTTAACAACTCAATAAAAGAAAAAACTTTTTTTTTGCAAAAACTGTCAAACATAAAACGATACAATTGTTATCATAACAAGCTGTCCATATAGTCATTCTGTTGTCAAAAGCACAATTCCAGGAAATTGTTCCTTCTAGATGTAACAATTCTAATGTCATTGAGTATATATATATCAAATTCTATCACAATTTGTCTTCAATATATATATATATATATATATGTATACACACACGCGCGCGCTCACCTGCGCACGCTCACCCGCGCACGCTCACACGCGCACACGCACGCGCGTGTTTGAGTTAAATAATTTATGAAATTAACTTAGATGCGATATTAAATCTAAGGATAAATTTGGAGTTTATAGCATGGGTAATTTAAATAAATGTGTGTAGTGGTTTGAGGTAAAATTACTTTCTTATCCTATTTACTGAGCATTTAAAATAAAAAATAGTATAAAGCAATATTAGATATTAAAGCAATTAAAGCAATATACAGACAGTCGGTCGTAGAGAAAACCGAACTTTTTAAAAATAATAAGAACTTACTATTTTGGTAAAATTCATTTATTTTATTCAATGTAGTCGCTTTGGGCTTCAATACAATGTTTCGCACGTTCAATTAACATGTCAAATGAATTTTTAAGTTCATCTTTAGAGATGTCTCAAGATCGCTGTCGACGCCTTTTTAATGGCTTCGACGTCAGCATAACGCTGTCCTTTCATCGGCAAATGTAGTTTTGAGAATAAATGGAAATCAAAGCGGACTAAAACCGGTGAAATGCCATTTGTAGTTAGGAAATCAGTCATAAAGGTCAAGCGATGAGATGGTAGATTATCATGTAACAAACGCTAACTATTATTTCATGATATTGAGCGCGCACACGACGAATACGCGCTAAAAGACGCTTCATAAACCAAGATAATAAACAGCATCGACTCTTTGACTAGTTGGTACAAACTCTTTGTGCACTATGCCTTTTGAATCATAAAACCAAATCAACATTGTCTTTACTTTTGACTTCTCCACAGGGCTTTTTTTCGGTCTTTCTTCGCTTAGCTGCTTCCATTCAGAGTTTTGGTGCTTGTTCTCTGGACCATATTGAAACCATCACGTCTCATCGCCAGTTACAATAGGATATTTGTAGGTTTCGTCCTTTTTTGAATCTTTAATCAAGCCTGTACAATACTGAATTCAGTTAGCGTGTGTGGTACAAACTTTGCACAAATCTTTTTCAATCCCAAATGCTGTGTCAAAATGAGATGAATCGAATGTTTGGAAATATTTAATTCCATTCCCACGTATCGCAATGAGGATTTTGGCTCATTTCTGATAAAGTCACGCACAAGTTCGATGTTACTTTCCGTAATCACAGATATTTTTGCACCAGGATGTTCGTCGTCATTTATGTCCGTACGACCGCCTTTAAATCGTTTATACCACTCTACACACTCGTATGTGATTACCACGCATCACCATACACTTGTTTCATCAAATTCAACGTTTCAGTACACGATTTACTGAGATTAAAACAGAACTCTTTGTTCAAAATTCATTTGTCAATCAATGCCAAATACACACTGTAACTTTATGTGCAATTTCTCTGTTTCTAATGATGCAAATGTCATGATATTTTGACAGAATATTGGTGAAAAATCTACATTACTGATGCATATTTTTTTAATAGATGGCGCCACTAAGAATTACTATTTTCAAAAGTTCGGTTTTCTCTGCGACAGACTGTACTAATTAATAATAATTAATATACTGGTTAAACGTTTTTAACGTTTATCCAGTCATTACATTTAAGCGCCTGTACTTTCTGGAATATATACCCCTTGCTTGAATTTGCTAGTGCGTGCGTTTGTGCGTCCGTTCCTTTAAAGAGAGAAAGAGAAAGAGTGTGTAGATTTTCATATTTCCTTCCAATGTGCTCTGTTGCCTTGGTACCAGGTGAATATTGGTGGACATTGGCTGTAAAGATAATTTCAAGCTATTTTTTTTGGTACTGGCAAAGATAAAATAAATATGAAAGAGCTTCAATGAAGTGATATCAAAAACGCAATACACAAAATTTATTATTTACTTATTACTCTCAATCGTTGTTGATAAATTTTTATTTTTAGTCTTTACTTGTACCAGGTTTAGATTTGAGTTCCATAATCGGCGATTGAAAAATATTGAGATATGAACCGTATAATATCGCATATACGAAAAGCTAAACGTGATACGAATTTAAAAAAAATATATACCCGTTGATTATTGTTATATTATTGTGTGAATTTCTAAGTGATGTTCAAATACATATTTCCATCCATTATACACAATTTCAAAGTGAAACATTTTTATATAATAATTGTCATTTACATTTCTATTTTCTTGTAGCGATGATAAACTCGAATTAATAATAGCAGAAATAATCAAGGAGTTTAACATACCGATGACTGAAAGAGTACACATATATATAGGAAAAGATACAAGGTAAAATAGTTTTCTTTTTGTATAGTGTATCTATCCTATTAATAATCTTTCAGACCAAGTAGTCCAAGTTTAGCAAAATCTTTAATGGATGGTATTCTCGCCTTATCTGGTAAACCTGTTGATTTTGGAATTGTAACAACTCCTCAACTACATTACTTCGTTACTTGTAAAAATACAAAACAAGAGTATGGTATTCCCACTGAGGAAGGATATTATAATAAATTAGTTTGTGCCTTCTTAAAACTTCGTGGTGAAGAATATAATCGTGGAAATTATAGGAATAGTATATTTTACGACGGTGCAAATGGAGTGGGTGCTAAGAAAATTAAACATTTTCAAGAAAGGCTGGGTGAAGCTTTGAAAATAAAACTTTACAATGACGAAGGTATTGGCACAGGAAAACTTAATTATTTAGTAAGTTTTGTTTTTATAATGACAAATTGGGCTACAAGCGCTCCAACAGTCAATTTGTTATGTTTAATAACTGCTGTATTGATATGTTTTTGTAGTACTTACAAGTTCCTATTTCGGTTTGTATTATTCTTAAAACGAATTAAAAAAAATATTGAAATTTATCTGAACTCGTCAGGAAAATTATTTACTATTTTATTCTAAGAAATTTTACTAATTTTTTCATTTCTTTTCTCTCATTTTCATGTTCTTGGTAATATCTATTCAGTTTTGTATGTAGTTTCCCCGCTTCTGTTCCTTCTTCTTCTTGATTGCTCGTTTTATATTCTCTGGCCATCATTACCTTCCTTTATGTTCTCTGTTTATGATATTTGCTGTTACACAGACTTACAATATTACTTTTTTGTTTCGTTTCATAGGTTGTCTATGGATTGTGATAAATTCACATCATGTAAGTTTCGATTTAGAAATTTTTGGTATTTTTGTTTTATAATCAGTCTTAATTTATAACATTTTTTTTGTGTTCACTTTTTTTTAAATCTTCTTTTACGTTATCCTCCTTAAACCAGTGCATAACTACTGTTACCGGGTTATTTCGAGACTTTCCAAAACAATGAAAAAAAATATATCAATAATAAAAAAAGTTTGGATCGTTGTGGCTAGAACACGGATCACAATACTGATTTGATTTTTTTTCGGACTCGGGGCGTCTCTTATATGTATAAATGGATATTAAAATTATACGCGTATAATTAGGGATACTTACTGTTTCCAGCTTATTTCACGTAGCTGCGCAAAGATTATATAATTGCTAAATATTAGGTGGGTGTTGGTATTAATCAGTACGCCACTGGATTACTATATTAGTGATAGTTAAGCAAGGAGCTAACTATTTGTTGTTCTCTTTTGGTCAAATACATTTGTAACTGGGTTTGTTTTTTTTGTTACAATTAGAAATAAAAAAAGTGACTTGAACTCCAACAATATATTAACAAAAATTAAAATAACAAATTGAAAAATTAAGTAAAATAAAGTAAAGTAAAATAAGAACTCCTACAAATATGAACAGTAACAGAATCTAGAAAATTATTAATTTGCGAATATTTAAATATTATATATTAAAGAACATCGTAACAAATAATTAAATAATAAATTAAAAAACAGGCTAATCAATAATGTCAAACGCATGAGGGGTGCAAATGGCGTATACAAAGCTGTATTAAAAGTAATGTATTTTAGCTTTTGCAAAAAAAGCATCTTCAGATTAGGTTAGCGCTCTGCGGAACATGTTGTGTACCTCGTAGAGGAATTTCTACAACCATGCCAGGCGTCGGATCCCAGCCTCACTAATTGAAAATAAAGCAATATCAATCGTTCGTTCTAAGTAAGATTCTTTAGGAATTTAAACAATTTGGCCCGACGTCGTGGCGTTAGTAACTTGGAAAGTGAAGAAAGAGTAAATAAGAGAGTTAAACGATCGTAAAAAAACTACATTTTAGTTCATTTAGTCCAGAGTCTACACAAATTTAAACAATGTGGAAAAGTACGCGCGGCGTCGCGTAATCAAGAAGACACCTTAGTCAGCTTGGTGCATCAGTAATGTCTTGGGAAAATTAGCATTTTCTGATATGCCATCGTTGATTACAATCACAGAAATTAATTCAAAATTTCTGCGCTTGAGCAGAACTCGGACCTTTATCTGCTGTTTACTACAAGGCTGAATTACTAATTAGGCCACCAAGCAGTACAGTTTTGAGTCTCTTAATACGCCATAAATCACATTATAGAAACAGATCTAATAGTTATAATCTGCAGTCACGTTTAGATGCAAATAATTGTATATAAATATATAATTAAACTTTTTACGATGGGAAAGTAATGAAAAGTAGTATTTTCTTGCCATCGTTGTGACTAATTACAGAAATTAATTAAAAATTTCTGCGTTGGAGCAGGACTCAAACCTATATGTGCCGTTTTCTAGACAACTGCCTTAACAATTAGACCCCCCAGCAGTTAATTTCCAGTTTCTCATAAATTGCATTACGGAACAGATGTAATGTTGTTGTTGGGCAAAGAGATTGTTGTATGTGGGAATTTTAACTGTTCTGAATTCAATATTGCCAATAACCTAAATGATCACATTTAACGTTACACAAAATTTTATGAGTACTTTGAAACTTCAGCAATAAAATTGCATAGGAAATTATGATAATAAGCCTAGTTTTCTCTAATATTAACTGTCCTGTTATTGTCACACGTGATACTTCTCCTTTTGTACTTGAGGACCAAAACCATCCTGCGTTGCGTATTACCCCTGGTTTCTGCTTTAACGATTTTGTAGAGGATTTTCCCTTAAACAATAACAGATACAATTTTCGCAAGTCTGTCATCAGTTGGTATATAATGAACTGGTTAAGAATGATTTACCTATTTGCATTCTTGTCAAAATATTAATGTTGCGGTTGTGCATTTCCTGTGAGTATGGGGTGGGATGGTCAAGATTTTTCTAGTCCACATCAAATAGTTGACGTATTTGCTAGAAGTTTCTCTAGTATTTATCATCTTCGTTCTGTTTTGGCCGTCGTAACGATTACTGAAGCAGCCAACTGCTTTTATATAAATTATTAAAATATATATTTTTTTATAGATAACAGAATCCTAACTTACGCAAATGATCTCAAAGTTTTCTTGAAGATCACCGATGTGTCCGCTTGCCATGCGTTGCAAATGTGCCTATATACTGTTAATGATTGGTGTAATGAAAATATGGTTATGCTGAGTATTAATAAATGTCAAGTGGTAACGTACTCAAGAGTCAGCAATCCAAACTTTTATCATTACACTCTGGATATAGTGCCTATACTGAGGCATACTAACTCTTTTTCAATTGTCATTACCACAGTTTGTCGCGGAGACGGCACAGAAGAGATTATTGACCTACTTGTCTTATAAATCCAAGGGTATTTATCCACATCGTGGGAAGGACTATGAATCGCTGTTATACTTCCACAACTTTTAAAGTTTAACATCTCGAAGAAAGTCAGCGTGTGCTGAGTTTATATGTAAACTTATCCAAAATCGAATTGATTCTAATTGTCTCTTTACAGCGGTGGATTTTTTGCTACCAACGTAATGCAACGCACTTCAGAGAAACTTTCTTCGTTAACAGAGTTAGAACGGATATCCTAGTTATGGTGTCGTTCTCTCATATATCTAGAAACACATTCTCTTTTTTATATTTTCCATATGTTGTTGGTTCTTATACATCCCTATGCATTTTCCTATTATTTTGATTGCAGTCGTGATTTATGAAGTACTTACCCAATAATTTAAAATATGTGCGTACGTTCGCGTAAGTTGGTTTGAGTATGTGCATGTATGTATATTTATTCACTCATGTGTATATGTTTTTTGGATATCATAGATTTAAGTATAATGTGATTCGTTTGTTGGACAATAAAGATTTTTGTTATTATTGTTATCGAAGCTATCTTCTTCTCGAACTTATCAATTACCTATGGTTGGGCATGTTATGCCTCTTAACCTTTTATTCTCTGTGATTTAAGATTTTTGAAAACTTATTTTTGTTTCGTCTCGGACGGATAACAATCGTTATCCGACAAAACCAACAATGGAGAGCACAACCAAGACCCGGAAAATTAGCCACAATACCAGATATTCTCGACAGAATAAATAACATAAATCTATATAACTATAACAGCTTAAAATCGAATCTAAACACCACATACATTAAGAAAGTATAAAAATACAATTGTATAGTGGACAAAGCACTTCAGGGAACAATCATTCAAGGAAAATTTGGTACGTAGACTTTCGCGGTCGTGGTCCATGCTATCTGCTTCTGGGTTTCCGGGCTGGAACCGCGTCACTAGTATATCTGCCGACGTTTCGTACCCATTTGTATGGTCAGTTTCAGTGCAGTAGTTCAGCCCTGAAGATGCCCCATACAAATGGGTACGAAACGTCGGCAGATATACTAGTGACGCGGTTCCAGCCCGGAAACCCAGAAGCAGATATCATTCAAGGAAGTTTGAGTGAAAAAAAAACAGAAAAAAAACGTCTGGAGCGTCGTGTTCATTAACCCGATGCACTAAATTTTCGGATCTAATCATGGAGCGGTTGACGATTCGTGAGATTTACTAGTTCATTAAGAAACTTCGTTAAGGGCTGGATTGTTCAAGGTGTCGGTCCTCGACCAGGTTTCCAGTGAATCGGAATCGTTCGAATAATGGAACATTCAGGTTTCCTTTTACACAGCATAGGACATCAGTAACTCGGCGCAGGATCCTGTTTTGTAGAACCTATAGAATGTTACGGTTCAATTTGACAATTGTACTCAATGAAAATGAGTTATAAACGAGCAGGGACCTGAAAAACTCCTTGTAAACGAACAACTTGTTGGAAATGTTCAGGTGGCTGAAACTGATGGGAAGAGTCAGTAAAATATTTCTGAAATCCATTAGCTTCTGTTTTTGGGTCAATACGTGTCTCTGCCACGTGAGTCTTTTATCGATTGTAATACCCAAGTACTCAGGAGGGGGGCCCAGATTACGAGTAAATCGTACCGCTTGGGCCTTATCCTCGTTTAATTTCAATCTCCACCATAACCGTCAATCTCATTCCTCGGAGATGTATAGGTGGGGGTACTGTCAGCATACAAAGCAATGTGATAGGCTGATTCTCTGGGTATGTCGCTCACATAGATACTGAAAAGGTCTGAACCCAACGGGGCCTTGCGAAACTTTCAGCGCAGTATCGCCATAGAGGATTTTATCTCCCTACAGTGAACGTAAAATGTCCACTTTCGAGGTATGAACCCAACAAGCGCACTAGCGTCGTCGGGTTTAAAATCAACCAGATTGTGGTACCATACCGTATCAAAGGTAGAAGAATCTCAGATTGTCCCCCTCCTGTAGGGCGAAAAATCTACTAGTGGACAAAATGACTTTTACAAAAACCAAATTGCTTGAGTGGAAGAACATTCTAATCGACTAATGATTTTTGGGAAGTCTCAAGTCCTTGACAAGTTTTGGAATATTAAAAACCTACTATTTTCCAGCATGTGGAGAAGTAGTATAGTAAAATCATCGCGTTAATTGTAACGAGAATTTTCAATGCCGGCCGGGGAAGTTAGCGAAGAGAGACCACAGTGATCTCATTAGGAATTTCCTGTACTTTATTTTCTACCTTACCTTTTCGACAGTTTCCAGAGTCAGATCGAGACCCTTAAGATAGCCAGTGGAAAACATGATTTCGTGCCTACCGTGAAGAGGCTCAGTACTGATGGTGGGCCCAGAGCGACGTAAAATTTTTTCGAATATCAATATGGAATTGTCTGTTGAAGAAGACACCGGGCTTTCGTCTCACATCTCCTACTTATGCTTTTCAAGACGGGATAAGGCGTTGAATCTGAACTCTGAGAAATGCAAGAAGCTAGAGGAATCGTCAAACAAAGATTGGATATAGTGGTTATACCGCCAAACAACACATGACCTGAAGAAAGTAGATTTTTTTTTAGAGAAATACACAGTTATGTTCTTTCAAGCAAGGAAGACGGCCAAAATCGTTCTTTATCATCGATCCTCAAAAGGGGTGCTTCCAGTTATAATCACCTGCCACAAAGACTGGACTAGGAATGTTAAAGATGGATAGACGATCAGACTGATAAATGACATAAATCGGGATTTTGAATGTGTCATCTGGACGCAGCCACGTTTTGCCTAAGAGCAATATATTAATCTTCTGATCTTCGAAGACAGTTATGAATTCGAGTCCTTTTGATTTGACTGATTTCGCATTCAAAGAGATGCGAGATATGTGTGGCAGTTTCCTATCATCGCGATCCACCAACACTCCCGTTCCGTATAGTTGAAAGCATTGTTCTGACAAGAGAACACAAGTAAGTGTCGCTCACTGGTTTAAATGAAACTTTATTGGTTTATATACCGACATAGTGTAAGAGTCACGATAACTCTCTTAACTGCTCAATCGCACATTAGTGGGGTGTAAACCACCCCAAGATCAACACTACCCATTACTATTTGACCCAAAAATTTAAAAACTATAAGAGCTATCGAAAATAAGTCAAGACAAGATTTAAATTGTTTTACATGGTTTTACGGGTGGCGTAAATATTACCCTATAACACATACGTGTTTAGGAAAACAATTCCATACCCTTTTGCAGACGTTAGAATTTTTTTATATAACAAGATGCAACGTAGAACACATACGACGCACCGATGCACACACGCACGCATACACTTATGCATGTACATATGTACTACACCTGCCACGAAATTTTCTTGTTTGTGTAAAAGGATTTATAAGCGTGTGATAAAATATCTTTAATGTATTTTACAACATGTAATAGAAATGAACTGGTGTTTGGAGCGCTGCTGATTTGTAGTTCCACTGTTCCTTACCATGATCGATATCCGTGATATTAATGGTATAGATAGAGGAGAGGAAGTGGCAGTTTAGGATTTACAGTTTATTGACGTTAATGAAATGAAAGTTAATTAAGACATATTTTATGATGTGTATTGCATATACATTTTGTGCTACAGCTATAGTAAGAATGATAGGTGATATAGTGTGGAATCTAATATTTATAAAACGACAGTTTATAACAGTCTATACTACATAGTAACTACAATAACGATAATCTGAAATGTTTAAAATAAAGGAATTGCTTACACTATGTACAACGAATAAATGCAGACTTTCCATAAATACCACATTTTGGTATACAAAGGGTATTACGAAAGTTTTGCAATACAGCTTTGTTTATTTAATTTTTTAAATGTAATTTCCTCTACACTCAATACACCTCTCCATCCTCCGAAACCAATCTTTAAACCAGTTCTGCCAAGTTTCACTATGGAGTAAAGCACACTCGTTCTCCCAAGCCCGTAGAAGGTCCTCATCACTGGAAAACCGCCTCCCTCTTAGCTTCATTTTCACATGCGGGAACAGTGCAAAGTCGCAGGGAGCAAGATCTGGACTGTAGGGAGAGTGCTCGAGAGGTTTCAATCCTGTCGTGGTCAAATATTCGGTGCAGGCTTTGGCGCGGTGAGTTGGAGCATTATCGTAATGGAGGAACCAGGTGTCCATTCTTGACTTTGGCCGCAGGTTCTTCATAGATCCAATGACTTTAGGCAAGCACTATTTAGTATACCACTTAGCTGTGACTGTCTTCTGTGTGTTCAAAACGACGAGTTACACAATTCCACTCGATCTGAAAAATACAGCTATCATTTTCATCTTAACAGATCGGAATTTTCTGACAACTACGGGCGTGTCCTCATCATCAAAGACCCAAATTTTGTTTTGAGCTTTGGTCGGCACATCGTAATAGTACAGCCAAGTCTCGTCACCTGTCACGATGTTGTTCACATACCGAGATTGTTCCTTATTAAACTTTTTTAGCATCTCCCGGCACCAAGTCACACGTCATGTCATCTGCTCTTCAGTCAGTCGATGCGGCACCCAGAGACAACAAAGTTTCTTCACGTGCTAATGATCATGCAGGATCGAACGAATTGCTGGTGCATTTAGGCCTGAAGTACCCTCTATCTGTTGATAGGTCTCTCACCTGTCCTCGCCAAGTATTTTCCTCACAGTAGTAACGTTTTCCTCCGTAACTGACGTTCGTCGCCTTCCCGTCCTCTCAGCATCCTCCACAGTTAAATTTCCCCTTTGGAATTCTCTGTACCACCTGAATATCGTTGTGCGATGTGGACAAACATCACTCAGTGCAATAGTCATTTCTTCGAAGCACTGGTCTATGTTTAAACCACGCACGAAATTATAACGCAAAACTGCCTTTATCTCATTTCGTGAGCACGATGTCATCGCAAGCACTTTACACTCTCACTGCTAATGAATAACTGAGCCCATCGACATGGCGCAGCGGCTGCTATGCACATATGAATATGTCTCAACATGCAGCAACAAGCAGCTTCCTACGATTCATTGTTGCGTCATATTGCAAAACTTTCCTAGTACCCTTTGTACTTTGTGTACCCATTGGGAAGTAGACACGTACAGGATTTTCAAAATCTGGTGACCGTTTAGCCCTGTATTCATTTTTATACCATGCATATTTAAATGGATTGAAGAACATTGGCGATGACAATTGATTATGAGTTAAGATTGTAAGTGAATAGTATTGCTTCTTTTGTATAGAATTATATTTTACAGTATGTGGGTTGTGGAGAGGCTTGTCTGGAGTTTATGAAGTCATATTTATCTGGCAGGTACCAGATGGTTCGGTTGGGAAATCGGGATTCATCTTTATTGAATGTTGAGAGGGGTGTACCTCAGAGTTCAATTTTGGGGCCACTGCTCTTTTCAGTGTACACGAGTATGCTGCCCGCAAACGTCAAATTTTGTAAATTACACATGTATGCTGATGATACCCAAATGTATTTGAACTGTTTGCCTTCTGATCTACCCAGGGCAGTGATCAAAATCAACAATGACTTGGTGCGTATCAGTTCTTACTGCAATAATCATTCCCTGCTCTTGAATCCCGACAAGTGTTGTGTTATGGTGTTTGGGTGGGAGAAACATGTGGAGGAGTCTGGGGATCGGCTTGGGATTATGTTGAACGGTTGTAGGGTTCCAGTGGTCGCACAGTGTAAGAATTTGGGGTTGATTATGGACAATACATTCCGTTACCAATTGTATATATCGAAAGTTATAAGTACCGCCTACTGTAACCTGAAGATGATTTATGCATTTAGATCTATTTTTAACATTAAATTAAAAAAGGCTCTGTGTGACTTACTGGTGCCCTCGTTATTTAACTATTGCCTACCTGTGTATGGCCCTTGTTTGGATCTCGATGATGTGGGACGGGTTCAGAGAGTGCAAAATTCGTGTGTACGCTACATCTTTGGTGTTCGTAAGTATGAAAGAATATCACATAAATTAAAAACTTTGCGGTGGCTGAATATGCGAAATCGCATTGCTTTCCATTCTCTTAACCTTTATCATAAAATACTTTTGACAAAGTGTCCTCCATACTTGTTGTATAAAATTAGGTTTCGGTGCGATGTGCATAATATTAATGTAAGAAGGAAGAATATGATTGGTCTACCTAGATACCGCACAACTTTTTTTAGAAGATCTTTCACGTATAACATTTATTACTATTATAATTCTTTGGATGATCACTTGAGGTCCATGGGACTGGTGCCTTTCAGGCGTGCTATATTTAATTACCTATTTGATAAGCAGTCTTGTGTGTGATGTCTCTCCATTATTAACTTATTCTTGTATGCTAGGGAAAATTTTTTATATTTGTTTAATTGTAATGACTTTGTTGGGTTACGGTTGTGTGCACGGGCAGAATAATTCAATTAGGTTAGGTTTTTATTAGTACTTAGTATTAGGCAATTACTTGTTATTTATATTTTTTATAACTTTAAGGGTTTGGTGTTAGAGCAGGGGATGACTTCTAGTCATCCATCTGAACCACCCCTTAGGATTTTCCATTCAGTTGAATGTTTTGTATTTACATTGCTTGTATGATTACTTTTTGGAAAATAAAGGCATATTATTATTATTATTATTATTATATCGTAATCCATAAGTAGTACTTCGTCTGAAAATATTCTCAAAAATTTTTTTCATGTTCTGAAGCCGTAAATGTCTTTAGACATTTACGGCTTCAGAACATGAAAATCATCGTAGTTACCTTCTTTGGAATTGTGAAAATATTTACCTTCTTATTTGATTGTATTAAATTTTGCAAATCACTCGGACAATGCTCCAGGAATTCAATAACAAGAAACTTTCAGTTCCAGTATTTGGGAAGTACACATCTATAAAAAATCTTTATAGCTGTGTACTCTCGAAGGAAACCGACAGTTTGATTTTCCTATATATATATATATATACTACTGTGGGCAAAAAATAGTAAGACTTCGTTCATAATTTTTAAATTCTTAATTTATTCTTCCAAATCTATTTCGTCCCCCTCAAAGTAATCCATCTTGGCCCCAATACACTTGTGCCAACGTTTCTTCCAATTCTCGAAACAGTTGTTAAAGTCAATTTCAGGAATAGCCTTCAATGCGCGTTTAATGTCTTCAATTGACTCAAAAAGGTTTCCCCGGAGCGGTCGTTTGAGTTTGCTGAATAGCCAGAAGTCACACGGAGCTAAATAAGGCGAATACGAAGAATTAATGCAGTATGCGACGGTGCATTATCGTGGTGTAAAAACCAAGAGTTGTCGGCCCATAATTCTGGCCTCTTTTTACGAAATAGTATTCAAATAGTATTTTTTGTTGACAGTTTGGTCGATCGGAAGGAATTCGGAGTGTACCACACCTCGATAATCGAAGAAAACTGCCAACATAACCTTGATTTTTGACTTGCCTTGACGTGGTTTTTTGGGCTTCGGCTTACCTTTGATACGATATTCGGCCGATTGATCGTCTGTTTTCGGGTCATAAGCGTAGATCCAAGTGTCATCTCCAGTTATGATGCCTTTCATTTTGTCTTGATAGTCGGAAGACATTGTTTCACAGACGTCAACGCGACCCTATTTTTCGAAAAAATTGAGTGATTTTGGAACAAATCGTGCTTTCACTTTTCTTAGGCCCAAATGATCCTTCAAAATGGTTTTCACTGATCCTTCCGCTATTCCAACGATGCCAGTAAGGTCTCTGACTGTTAATCGTCGATTCTCAAACACAAATTCCTTGATTCTATTGACGTGTTGATCATCAGTTGATGTTGATGGCCGTCCTGGACGTGGTTCGTCATCAACGCGTTCTCGACCCTCTTTGAATAATTTGTACCAATCAAAAACACTTGCTCGCGACAAACAATTATCACCGAAGGCCTTTTGCAACATTCTGAACGTTTCAGCACCAGAAATTTGATTCCGTACACAAAATTTAATGGAACTTCTTTGTTGAAAAATTTCACTCATTTGTTACGGTTTATTTTTCATTTAGAACAATTTCGGAGTCTTGTATATTTATTTATTTGTTAAAAGAACCCCGTCGTATTATATATAAGGGACGCCTATGGTCGTTGATGAAGGTTATGTGGAAACACATATTTAGGATATCATATTCGTTTTAAAGTTTTAAAAATGTATTTAAATAAATATATTTCGGCGTACGTTTACATCGACCTTGATTTTGTTGATATCAATGAACGCTTTTTGTGATGAGCAGGTGTTCTTTTGGCAAATGCAAAAACATCCCCCCGTTCGTCTTACTTGCCCTGGTCCGAGACAATCTATCTATATCGTTGGCATTTGATAATTAACTTCGTAGAAGGGTAGACGTCGAAATTCGACTTCGTTCTTTTTGATCAAATAAGAGTCTCATTCGTGAGCTAAGTCACCATTACCGTATAAATCATCTTAAGAGCCCGTTTACCATCGACAGGGCTTCTTTTATGCCGTGATTTCTAGAGAAGTATTACTCATAAAGCACCGGCGTTAGGACGTCAATCCCCTACGAATTTGGAATTCCGGATTTCGGTAGCGGAACCCGAATCGTACTCCAGCTTCTGGGAGCGATAAGTAGCCCCTTAGATATTTTTTTCGGGTTTTACCACATTTAAATTAAACTTTGAGAGAATTAAACATATTCCGTGGAAATATGTTGATTAACACTCTAAGTGTAATGTGAAGTTTTTTTTGTTTGTTCTGTTTTATTAAGGATATGTTAATTTGATTAGCTAAGTTTAAGTGAGTTTATGTAGAATAAGTCAACTTGTTTTTTTTGTGTAGACCATTACAGCGCCGTCTGTAACCTCTATATATATATATATATATATATATATATTGGGTCTGGGAAAAAGTTCGTGGCGTTTTTTCAGTAAAATTCAACTGGTCCCCGCATGGCGCGTGGACGAATTCATTTAAACCGAATATGCTCCATTATTATCGACAATGTTTCGCCATTTTTTTGGTAGATCCATGATCCCATCGGTGAAAAACTTCTGTGGTTTCTGGTCGAAAAACTGAATCAAGTAGTTTTCACAGGCTTCTTTTGAAACCAACTTAATTCCATTGAGAGAGTTCTGCAGAGATCGAAACAGATGATAGTCAGAGGGTGCTATATCCGGACTGTAAGGTGGGTGCATCAAAACTTCCCAACCAAACTCTCTCAATTTTTGACGGGTCATCAAAGAAGTGTGTGGTCGGGCGTTGTCATGATGGAAGACAACACCTTTCCTATTAATCAATTCGGGCCGTTTTCTTTCAATCGCCTGGCGTAATCTCTCTAGTTGTGCACAGTAGAGTTGAGAATCAATCGTCTGACCAGTTGGAAGTAGCTCGTAGTGGACGATTCCCCTCCAGTCCCACCATACACACAGCATCACTTTTTTTGGCGTCAATGTTGGCTTAGCGAACGCTTGTGACGGCTCACCATCCTTTATCCACGATCTTTTACGCTTCCGATTATCGTACGTAATCCATTTTTCATCTCCGGTTATTAAACGTTTCAGAAACGGCTCGATTTCATTCCGTTTCAGCAGCGCATCGCAGATGTTAATTCGGTCCATCATGTTTTTCACGCTCAACTCATGAGGAACCCATACGTCAAGCTTTTTTTTGTAACCAGCTTTGTGTAAATGGTTCAAAACAGTTTTGTGGTCAATGCCTAGCTCCATGCCAATATCGACACTGCTGATATGCTTATCTTGTTGGACTTTTTCAAGAATTTCATCAGATTTTTCAGTGATTGGACGACCGGAGCGTGACTCATCTTTCACATTGAAATTTCCAGAACGAAAGCGAGCGAACCATTTCCGCGCAACAGATTTCGATAAAGTACCTTCACCGTACACAGCACAAATTTTATCACAAGCCTGCGCAGCGTTCTTCCCCTTATCATAATAATATTGCAGAATATAGCGAAATTTCTCATTATTCTTCTCCATTTTCAAGTGCGAATAACTTTCCAACCACTGCACCGATTACAATGTTTCTACGCTCAAACTAACGTTCGGAAGGTCATCTAAAAAACGAGCCGTCGGTGGTGTCGCTGTGACTTGTTCTTTAGTTATCGGCAACCAATGCCATCTATCGGGAAAAACGCCACGAACTTTTTCCCAGACCCAATATATCGGGGATGCTCAAATGGTTATTGTGTAAAAGTTATGCTTATCAATTTCAACAGTTAGATTAACATTTTGAGGGAAAAAAAATCAATGCGAACATAATTTCCGCCTTTTAGGCTGCAGGTTAATCATTACCATGTATTCAAATATTTAATAAATTTGTATATAATAATTACACATACACTGGGTTTTGAATCAACGTATCCGACATCACATTTTGTAAACAGGGCAGCTCAAGGTCAATAGAGCTACGGCCTTGGGAAAAACGGAAATAACAGAAGCCTCAATTTTGCTCTTGGCGCCCTTTCTTTTTTGACATCTTAGCTCAATACTGAGCCTGCGAACCCCGACCTCCGCAACAGTAGCCGGCATTTTCTGTTTGTTGCCCAGACTTTCCCAAGCTCCTCCGAGCGGTCGTTCGCGACCCGCAACAATTTGCTCGTGTACAATCAGCAAGCACGTAGCACATTGTAAAAATCGCCGAATGCACTTTTTGTACTTCAGAAAGACAAGCGTATACTAAACACTAATGATTATTTTGATGTGACATTTGGCACAGATGTCACTGACAGTCATACCAACCTAGAAAAAAAATATTTGGACGAATGGGTTTTCACGCGAAATTTAAATTAAAAAGTCTTACTATTTTTTGCCCACAGTAGTATATACACTGCAGGCCATAAGTTTGGAATCAGTTCCAGTAAATTCATAAAAATTAAAATTTATCTATGTTACGTTCGTATTACTTTGATATAAGTACAAAGGATTATTCTTAAGTACATTATAAAGCTTTACATAAAAGATGTAGTTTTAAATGCATTAATAGTTGGAAAATAACCAGAGATTAAGGAAACTCTGCGTGCGGTATTATTTATTCGAGCAGGTAATATTTCTGCATAATGAACGATTACCTGGAATGGACAAATTTTATTGCAGACCCTTCCGCATAAACCTTTTGTAATTACATTTAGTTTTTATATTTATAAGTATTTATACATTTTGAAGTAATGAGAATATTTTAGTTGCTTCGTATCATTTAAAGTGTGTAGACACATAAAAGTGTGTAGAATCAGTAAACATCGTTTGATTATGGCGAAGAGAAAGCAGATATCGCTAGAAAAACGTGTAGAAATTATTAGTCATCATAATCGGGGAGATTCTATACGGGATATCGCGAAAAGAATGAAGATATCGCACAAAGGTGTACAAAATACAATTAAAAGATACCAGTCTATTGGACGGTATACGGACAGAAAACGATCAGGAAGACCAAAAATTACAACTCCTGCAGAAGATCAGACAATTATATTGACGTCGAAAAGAGATAGATTAACAGCCTCGCAAATCCGCGGTGAGTTTAACAGGGAGCGTGAAACTCGGATCTCTTTAACCACAGTAAAAAGGCGGCTCAGAGCGGCTGGACTGATGGGACGTGTAGCAGTTCGCAAACCGCTTCTACGTCCGCAAAATAAAATAAAAAGGCTACAATGGGCTAAGTTACACAAAGATTGGACAATAGAACAGTGGGAAAAAGTACTATGGACCGACGAATCAAAGTACGAGGTCTTCGGTTCCAGACGTCGGATATTTGTAAGAAGAACTGCTACGGAAAAAATGTTACCGCAATGTGTGGTGCCCACGGTAAAACATGGTGGCGGTTCTGTAACGGTTTGGGGATGTTTTTCTTCAGCTGGTGTAGGAGATCTGGTGAAAATCGACGGAGTTTTGAAAAAGGAGGGTTACAGACAGATTCTCGAACACAACGCTGTGCCCTCCGGTCTGAGATTACTTGGAGAGAACTTTATATTCATGCAAGACAACGACCCAAAACATTCTTCTCATTTATGTAGAGGATATCTCCAACAACAGGAAGCTGACGGTGTTTTACAAAACATGGTTTGGCCGGCACAATCGCCAGACCTCAATCCAATAGAGCTGTTGTGGGAAGAATTGGATAGAAAAGTGCGTGAAAAGTGTCCGACGTCCCAGACTCACATGTGGCAAGTTATACAAGATTCTTGGGCAAATATACCCAATGAAACCCTTACAAAATTAGTGTCTCGTTTACCGCGATTGTGTGCTGCCGTCATTAAAGCAAAAGGAGGGTATTTCGATGAAAAGTCCGTTTAGTTGATAATAAAAATAAGTGGATGTAAATAAATAAAATTTGCTTTTTTTCCTGCTTGTTTTATAATAAAACGTTTTGGTATATTAATATTGTTTTATTTTTACAATGTTTGTTAAAGCCACTACAATATTTTCATTATATTCAGAAGTGATTCCTAACTTATGCAAGTGATTCCAAACTTATGGCCTGCAGTGTATATATATATATGCCATGGGGTGAGCTATATCTGTCCCCAGTTGACTACTGAAAAATTATATTGGTGTTGGTTGGTTCTATTGTTTATATTTGGTCTTTATCCCTCATAACCTAATTATTTAAAATGTTTTTTTGACTTAAAATTATCTATAAAGGATAGTTATCAACTTAATAACACAAAGTATTTTTGTGTTACAGATTTTTATTAAAATGTTATATCTAAATTTCAAAAATGCGCATACTTTTTTCTTGAATGAAGAAGAGAAAAATATGTTAAAATATATTTAAAATACAGATCACTGCACACTACAAAATTTTATTGACGTAGATGATGAAAAATAGACTATATGGATAGATATGTAGTCACGTCTTCTAGTACAGTACAAATATTACCCTATAAGACACTTGAAAGCATGTGTATCCTAGCTATCTGTCTCTTCGGTAAGCTGCAATGCCACATGTTGTATACACTAGTAGGTGGTGCGCGCGCCGCAACGAGTGCTCACGTCGTGTCCCGACATTCAAAACGCCCGCCCCGTGTGAGGTGTCTACTGCAGACATTCACCGGCAGATTTGTGAAGTTTACGGAGTTACTGCCATGTGTGAAGGCAAAGTGCGTAAGTGGGTCAGAAACTTCAAAGCTGGCAACGACAACGTACATGACGAGTCTCACTCCGGTCGCTCATCTATGATCACAGAAGATATGGTGGCTTTAGTTGAAGCGAAAATGCTTCAGAACAGATGCTTCAACATAAGCACTCTTTCAAACGACTTCCCTGAAGTGCCGGGGTCAGTGCTGTGCAAGATTGGTTCTGAAAAGTTAAAGTTGAAGAAACTGTGCTCCATTTGGGTCCCTAAACTCCTAACAGAGGACCACAAAAAAAAAAGATTTATGTTCGCTGACTTTTTTGATTCCTTATAACGAAGAAGGTGACGCCATGTTGAGTCGTATCGTAACGGGAGACGACACGTGCGTTTCACATGCCACGCCCGAATCGAAGCAACTGAGCATGGAGTGTATACACTCTCCTGTAAGCGTCAAGGCCAAACAGACTCCGTCTCAGCAAAAGATCATGGCGTCCATGTTTTGGAATAGGCATGGTGTTCTGTTAGTCGACTTTACGCAACGCGGAACCACCACAAATGCGGTACCCTTCGGCCAAACCCTGCGAATGCTACGCAGAGCAATTCAAAATAAAAGACTGCATGCTGTCTGAGGGAATTTTGGCAGTTGAAAAATAGAGAAATGTATGTAGAATCTGAAAATAAATTCGATTATCGAAAATTTTCTTTCGTTTGGTTTTTATTTTCAAACGGCCCTTGATCTGCTTTCTAGGACAAGTGTTTCTTTACCCATTTATGCTAAATACTTTCCGGCCAGTACTTCTGTTTGTCTATTCTGCTTGCACTTCTGCTTCTTGCGCGTCTTACGGTCTTATCGACATCTATCATACCAGCACTAGATTTCCTCTGCCTATGCCAGATGTAATTATTACCTGCCTTCGATTGACAGCAGAACTAGACAGTTTCCTCGGTATCATCGCTTAGCTTCTCTGTGTCATGGATTATTGCACGTCCTTTCTTCTTGGGAGAAACTATAGTTCTCCCTAGCTATCAAGTAAAATGGCGGTCTCCCGAGCAACGCTTAAATTTCTCTTATTTATGTGTTTTCGCACTTCACCGTATAACAAGATAGACTCTATATTTGTAACGTAGACTTGCCTTCTCATCTCTTTCTCTATTCCCTAAGTCTTTATAGCTAGCCAGTATGTTCTTAGACCCATTTCTACAACTTTGCTCCTTGCATACTTCGTGCGAGCCGCCTAGCTCGCCGGTACGTCGACGATTGATCCCAGGTACTCGATGCGTGGTTGTGTGGTATTGAACTGTCCTCGATCCTAAGTCGTGCCCTCCTCAGACGGTTTCAGCGATATAGGATGAACATCGCTTCGATTTTATTTTCATTTTATTTTAGCCCATTGAACGTCCTTCCCAGAGTGCACTCCCATTTCTTACTAATCCCGCTATTGTTTGTTGCTCAGGACCACGACCTGGTCGTCTGCATATGCCTGGAAGTAGTCCTTATTCGCTCCTTTCAAGACTTCACCCATTTTGCGGGACCATCCTTCCATGAATACCAACTGGGCTTAACGATCAGCCTTGTCAGCATCTTCTTTACATTTCCTTCGTAACACCCATGTTACTAATCCCCCCCCACCAGGGAATCCCGGACTAATCCGAGTATTCCACCTGAGCAGATCATGCTCGAAGTAGTTTTGGTACTCTACTGAATTGATGGCAAATTTAATGTCCAGTGTTAGGACAATAGAGTGATTTTTAATGCCCATGCTTTCTCCAAAGCCTGCTTAAGTTTTCGTATACGCTGTGGCGTTGTCAAGCCTCTTCGGAAGCCGAATTCTCACGGATAATTTATTTTCTGTCTCTATCTAGCCCAAGAGTCTTCTTGGGCATAATATGTCCAATATCTTCCCCAATGTTGATAGCAAGCAGATAGTAAGGAATTCTCCTTTTCCTTTAGATAACCAGGCAATTTCGGCATCTATCCAAATTTGGGGGAAAAGTAGTCGTTCAATATCTTTAACCAGACTTCATGTCCAGCTTCTCCTCGTTTGCTTTTCCATATTACCTGCTAAAACTCGGCCAACGTAAAGAGTTTTTCTTCTCAGTCTAATTTTCTGTTTCTTTTTCGTCGTCCTCTTCTACTACATCTGTTGGGAAGTACTTCTCTATTAACGCCTTGACGGTTTCCCTGCCTATTCTTTACTGTGTCTGGTTGTTGACCTTTTTCGTCGATCTTTGCCATTTTTTATGCGCAAGCGGGTCTGCACTGAAACTATTCTCACAAAGGACTTTTAAGTTTAGCTTTGTAATAAATGGATTACAAAGCTAAAATTATTTCATTTCCAAGCTCGACATTGCACCAGCGATTGTTGTTTTTGCGCGTTTGCGTCGGCTTTTCAAGGAGTATGACTACTTTCTTCGCTTCGTCGCAGATGCCTTATCACCAATCTCCTATTTCGAGGGCTTCAAAGTCTTATCCCCACTCTTTATTTCAAGTATCTATAGAATTTGTCCTAGTTGGCACTTTTTCTGGCGTACCTATGTATTTTGTGTTCTGCTGATTTCGCTTCTAGGAATGGTCCTATCTGTAGCACTGTTATAGCTCTGTGGTCACTCAAGGTTTCTTTTTCCAGCACCTTCCGTAATATATAGTCTAATTTCCTGTCGGCCATTGTTATATCTATCCAGCTGATCTCATTAGGTCCGAAGTAAGCAAGCTGACTCATCGCTGCCGTTAAGGATCAGTATCTTTGCCGCCGCGACCTTGTCTAGAACTTTTATGCCCTTTCCACCTGGCAGAATCCCGCCTCAAATTGTATTTTGGGCGTTAAAGTCGCAGGTTATCACCATCTTGGCCATTTTCTCTGCCTTAATTATTTCGACCACTGGATCAAGTACCACTTCTGTATCCGCCTTCATATTTCCGTACACGCTTCCGATAACCAATTTGATCTTTCTAACTTTCGTTTTGGCATATGTGCTGTTTAGTCCCGACCATTGTGTTAATAGTATTACCACTTGTGTGTTATTGTTCAATACCACGTCTAGGGCCTTAGCTTCCTCGGCTCCTAAGCATTTCCCCTTTTTTCTCCAGACTCCACATCTGTGATATGGTTCCTGTATGCATAACACGCCAATCTCATTTTCATTTCTTGTTTTTGCTGATTTTGATGGCTTCCCCTCCTCTCCCTATGTTAATCTGCATTAATTTTAGTCTATGCATAGCTAATTCTGTGTTTTATTTCTATCATGATTCTTCTCCACTAAATGATGCTTCAAATAACCTGTTCTAACATCACTTGTACACCATACAAGTACAGGCCAATGGCTTCTAGACTGGTCAGCTTGCGAAAGCATTTTCAAAGATAGGCTGCTGCACCTCTCCGAACATACCTCACCAAGCGAGATAGAGGGCGCTAATAATCCTCACAAATCAGGATAATAAAATTATAATGATATGAGAGCGTTCGTTCAGAAGGGCACATGTGCAGTTGAAAAATAAAGATTTCCCTCGCGCCTTCTATTGATTCTAAGATTACCCATAGACTTTGTACGACACTAAATTAAAAAAGACAAAAGAATAGGTTAGTGGGCCGGGTATTTCGAATCATCCGCGCTATGATATCTTGGCTGCAAGTTTAACCTCTTGCAGTTGAGACAATCATGTAAGTTTTGTTGCTTCGCATTCAACATACCTGTGATTCTTTCCACATCGTGGACAGCACATTCTTTCTCTATACTTTGTCGAGATGTGTCTGTAGCTACAGCATTTAAAACACTTCGTTATCCGGATCACATCCTCGACGAACACTGACACTAAGTCTACATATACCTGAGCGCGTGTCCTCCATAATTGTTTTGAAAACCTTCGCTATGACAGAGGCCACCCGGTTTTCCTTGGTTTCATTTCTACATGTCCGATTGGTAATAAAGTCGACTTAATTATACATTTATGTATAATTATTAACATCAAAACCCGACTGCGGGTTGTAACTTTAATATCTATTTCCATAACGTGATTTATTGCGGGTTAAGAGACTCGAGACTGTACTGTCTGGTGGCCTAATTGATAAGGGTTGCCATCTAGCAAACGGTAGATACAGGTTCTAGACCTGTTCCAACTCAGAAATTTGTAATTAATTTCTGTGATTGTAATCAACGATGGCGCATCAGAAAATATTAATTTTCATTAATTTCCCATCAAAAAGTGTATAATTATTACCATGAGTGCATTAAATTGAATTTGTGTATTTAGTCTATAATAGAAAAGTTGTTGAACAGTAGATGTTATAATAATTAAAATGAGTGTATAATACTATAAATATACCTAATAACAGGTATTTTCTGTCAATATACATACATATGTATCCTACGATATTCTTGAATTCGTATAAATACTTGTCGGACCAGTAGTTTATTTAGTTTTGGTATTGAATTATATACAAATGTTTTAATATAAAGTACATATCGTGGACTCATACTATACACTTACAGCTTAATTATTTTTCTACTAGTGCGGAGCGGATTTTGTAAAGTCACAACAATCATTCCCTAATGGTGTTCCAATAGAATCGAATGTTCGATGTTGTTCAGTCGACGGAGATGCAGATAGAATAGTGTATTATTTTATGGATAAAAATAACAAACTTCACCTTCTAGATGGTGACCGTATCGCAACATTAGTGGCTTGTTATTTGAAAGAACTATTAGAAGAAATTGGTATTGATCTAAATTTAGGCTTGATTCAAACTGCTTACGCCAACGGTGCTTCAACGGAATACATCACACAACAACTGGCAAGTAAAAATATTTATATATCGCCCAGCTAATTAATTAAGTATGTATATTATTCGGTGCAAAAGCCTAGTGAATAATTTACATTATATACAACCACATTTATAAAATTTTGTTAACTTATATCTAATAATCGTACGTTAATAAATTCATGTTTAGCATTGAGAAATTAATTAGAAATTTTGGAAGACAAACTAATGAATTATTAATGAGATAATAAAAAATGATGTGTTTTAAAGGATTACTTAAAATTTTTAATGCCTGATTAACTGAATTAAACTTGTAAGAATATCTCTGGTACATTTGTTATAGAGTATAGATTACCATGTATATTTTACACATACTATAACACACAAAATATCTAACATATAATTTAAAGATTTGCCCTTCTGTTGTAAATGTTATGCGATTGCGTTAGAATATTCAAATGGACAAGATAATAGATGAGAATTTTCTAGATGATCATTCTGTGCCATGTTAGTATTTCTGCTAAAAATCATGATCTATTTTTCTGTATCTGTTTCAACAATACGTAGTTGTTTATTAATACTTTTAAACCCGTCAATATTAAGCTAAGTTAAAATGGTGCAAGGAATAATCAGAATGGCATGATTCATATGATGCATTTAAAGCATTATACGAATGTTAGAAATACTTCATCGACTCTAAACCCAGACTTTAAATGTTGCAAAACATTTATTTATTTGCATCCAGCCAATACTTCCATACTATATTAAATACTACATGTGATGAAACACCTGTGATTTTTATCGCCGAATCGGGAATACTTGAAACGTGGGGTGGCATAGGGTGGTGTTCAATAATAAATCTCGATTTTGTATAGAGATGCATGATGGCCGCATGAAGGTCAGGCGAAGATGTAGGGAACGTCCCGATATTCAATTTTCTATTGAACGACATGCCTCGTTCACGTAACCTGCATTAATTATGGGGTGATCAGGTGATGCACAACAAACAGAATTTAGGACATAATCAGAAATAAAAACCCTCCAGGTAATGGTGAGGGTATCAAGAACGAATTATAAAAGCGTTTCTCCGCTTCATTTTTTTTCCAAATTTAAATGTTGCATCCTTCGAAAATTGAAAAGCTTAGCAAAGCATTTTCGAAACCAAAGTAGTTCAACTTGTGAAGCAAAATCGAATGACCTGTAGTATCAAATGCTTTTGAAAAATCTGTATATAATACATTCTGTTCCCCATCATCCAACGCCTCAGCTAAGACTAGTTAGTGACGGTAGATCTTCGTGTCATAAATCCATGTTGATGTGGCGATACTAATAGTAAATTCTATGTGCTTGCAGATCGACAAAATCCCATGTATTTTGTTATGGAGCTTGATTTTCCAATTTTTGACTCAGTCGCAGATATACAATCCGCAATACATGCATACGTTATAATAGACAAACAGACAGACAGGTAAACAGGTGGACAGACAGGTATAAAGATAAATAGGTGGACAGACAGGTATAAAGATAAATAGGTGGACAGACAAGTAAACAGGTAGACAGACAGGTAAGCAGGTAGACAGACAGGTAGACAGACAGACAGGCAGACAGGCAGACAGATAGGCAGACAGGTAGACAGACAGGTAGACAGACAGACAGGCAGACAGGCAGACAGATAGGCAGATAGACAGACAGGTAGACAGGTAAACAGACAGACAGGTAAGCAGGTAGATAGTCTGATAGGTTATGTAGAATCTGACGCAAATCCCTTGTATTTTCATATAGCGTTTCTTCTTACATTTTTGGGGTTGTTTTGATGGGGAAGTCGGTTAAGGATGGTTTTATAATTTTATGAGTAAGTTAGGAGACTTGAGGCTTGATTGCTAGGGGACCACAAGGAATTTACGAGACCCACAAGGGTTTATCAGAAAGTCTGCAAGGGTGTATTCCAGGATGCTGCGAAGTTATCGGGGCCAGCCATATGGGTGTTGCTGGGGGATCTGTAATGTCTAAAATAATGTAACAACGCTCTAGCTGTCGGGATTGCGAGATACGGCCCGACTTAAGGATGACTCATGCCGGTTATAGTTTCATACACGATCACCACGAGACCTCACGCGCTATCACGTGATCATTATTGTCCAATTATGTGATACTTATAGTAGACCTTGTATTGCGGTCTTTTATAAAATTTAAAAATATCGCGATTCAACTCGTTTTGCGGTCTAAATATAATTACTTTGCATATATGAGTTAGTAATTTAATAATGTTACGCAATAATTCAAGATATATCACGATTAGACGATTAGCGGGTCTAATCGTGATATATCTTGAATTATTGCGTAACATTATTAAATTACTAACTCATATATGCAAAGTAATTATATTTAGACCGCAAAACGAGTTGAATCGCGATATTTTTAAATTTTATAAAAGACCGCAATACAAGGTAATAGTTTTCATATAAAAGTCATCTAATTACTAATTTCATCAGTCCCTAATATAAAATTGTGCAGAACACATCGATTGCTGGGTTTGTGTAGAAAAAATGGTTAAGCCTGTGACGTTTGTTGAAACTCTAGAGGTGTTTCAATGGTACGAATACAGAATGTTGGTAGCAGATAGACATAGCCGAAGGATAGAACAAGTGGAAATAAAATTAAAATTTATTTTCACTCCTACACATAGGATAGGGTACGTGTATATGAAGTGCCTTCCAACAATATCAAATAGTGTATGTAAAACTATAACAAAATTTATGTTAACGGACATCAGAAGAGTGATTATTTACAAACTGTTGTCGATGTGAACATTATACATTTGAAATGTGTTAATAATGTGCCAAAACTTAATTAACCACAATTTGGTGAGAAAATTTTTAAATGAGTATGGAGATTTAATATAACTACAAGACAGGTAGACAGGAATTTTTACTGAAATATTAAAAACGATGGTTGAGTAAAAAATAAAAAAACATAATGGCTGTCAATAGCAATAAACTTTTATATCAGCAACTGTATACTATCTGGTAATACATTTTAATATTTCAGACTGTATATTTAATTTTGTATTAAAAATGATGAAAGGAAAATTGCTTACCAGAATAGAAGCACTCACAGATCAGACACTGTCACCTTAGCCGCGCTAAATGTAGTACTGACACATATTAAACATATTGTGCCCAAACAGCAGTTATGTTCTTATCGACTTTGTGATAAAAGATCGTGTTTATTGCTGTCTTCAGCAACTGTATATTCTAGAAAGATTTACGTAATATTGTTAAATAATAGTGCCTATACATGTTTTTGCGTACAATTTCTTACTCTGTTCTTGTACAACTCATAAGCTGTGATCGATAATGTTAAAGATATTTAAATAGTTCGTTAGATACATAAAAGATTTTTATTATCGATTTTACAAACTATATACGAGGGAGCGTTTTTATATTCGTGGAATGAGCGGGTTGTAGAGGGGTGAGTAGGCGCATTGGGGGCGTGGCCTATGCAGCGACTCATGATTGGTATAAATACGAAGTTTCATTGTTATTAGACAGTTAGTCTTTGAGCTATCGTCAACTAAGTAACATAATCAGGAGTGAAAAGTGAAATATGGAAAAAATCGAATATCGTGCCGTTATAAAGTTCCTTACCAGGCAAAGAAATTCAGTCGCGACCATAATGAATGAGATGTCATTGGTTTACGGCGACTCTTGTCCAGGAAAAACCATTGTGTACAAGTGGCATAGTTTATTTAAACAAGGAAGGGAATCCCTTGAAGACGACCTGAGGCCGGGCAGGAGCATTGAGGTGACCACGCCAGCACTTATCCAAAAAGTTGAACAAATTGTACTTGAAGATGCTCGACTAAAGAAGAAACAACTCGCAGAAATGGTTGGAGTATCCGATACAACAATTTTTAAAATCCTACACGATCATCTCGGCATGTCTAAGGTCAGCGCAAGATGGGTACCGAGAATGCTCACGCCGCCGCAAAAACAACAGCGCGTAGAGTGTTCGCGTGCATTTTTGGACCTCTGTAATGAAGACAAGGATGGTGTATTGAGTGGAATTGTTACTGGAGACGAAACTTGAGTTCATCATTATGAACCTGAGTCCAAACAAGACTTCATGCAGTGGCATAAAAAGGGCACAGCACCTCCCAAGAAATTTAAAGTGTCACAATCAGCTGAGAAACTCATGGCAACGGTATTTTGGGACTCGGAAGGAATATTGTTGATTGATTATAAAGATAAAGGTGTTTCTATAACCGGAGAATATTACGCTTCAATATTACAGCGACTAAAAGAAGCCATTAAAGAGAAAAGACGGGGAAAATTGACAAAAGGTGTTCTGCTTTTGCACGACAACGCGCCCGTCCACAAGAGCCGCGTTGCGTTAGCTGCCCTGCATAAGGTGGGCTTCGAAATTGTGACTCACCCACCCTACAGCCCAGACCTGGTCCCGAGTGATTATTACCTGTTTCCGAAAATGAAAAAAGAGCTGCGGGGTAAAAAATTTACTGCCGATGATGAAGTCAAGGAGGCAGTTTCGGCGTATTTTGCAGATAAAGAGAAATCATTTTTTTATGAGGGTATAAATAAATTAATTGAAAGATGTGAAAAATGTATCCGTCTTGCAGGTGAATATATTGAAAAAGAAAAATAATTTGGTTTTTTATTTCCACCCCTTGTCCCCCATTCCGCGAATATAAAAACGCTCCCTCGTAACTATGTATATAGTTATATTTAGTACTAGTATTATACAAACAATAAAATTATAAAATTTTATGCTTATTAAGACTAACAATCAGCTGATCCGCAACGATCGTTCCGAACATTTTAAAGAAAATAAGGAGAATAATGGTACGTAGACTTCCGCGGTCGTGGTCCATGCTATCTGCTTCTGGGTTTCCGGGCTGGAACCGCGTCACTAGTATATCTGCCGACGTTTCAGTTTCAGTGCAGTAGTTCAGCCCTGAAGATGTCCCATACAAATGGGTACGAAACGTCGGCAGATATACTAGTGACGCGGTTCCAGCCCGGAAACCCAGAAGCAGATAGCAAGGAGAATAATAGTCAACTGTCAATTAGGAAGACTAAGCATTATATTTTGAAGTGCGTCCGGATAATCGCATGCTTACAAAACGTTGGAAATTTGTTTCATTTCCTTGTTTTAATATGATTTGGTGTAAGTAAAGTATTTTTAAATATATATATATATATATATATATATATATATATATAGATATATATATATATATACACTGCAGGCCATAAGTTTGGAATCAGTTCCAGTAAATTCATAAAAATTAAAATTTATCTATGTTACGTTCGTATTACTTTGATATAAGTGCAAAGGATTATTCTTAAGTACATTATAAAGCTTTACATAAAAGATGTAGTTTTAAATGCATTAATAGTTGGAAAATAACCAGAGATTAAGGAAACTCTGCGTGCGGTATTATTTATTCGAGCAGGTAATATTTCTGCATAATGAACGATTACTTGGAATGGACATTTTATTGCAGACCCTTCCGCATAAACCTTTTGTAATTACATTTAGTTTTTATATTTATAAGTATTTATACATTTTGAAGTAATGAGAATATTTTAGTTGCTTCGTATCATTTAAAGTGTGTAGACACATAAAAGTGTGTAGAATCAGTAAACATCGTTTGATTATGGCGAACAGAAAGCAGATATCGCTAGAAAAACGTGTAGAAATTATTAGTCATCATAATCGGGGAGATTCTATACGGGATATCGCGAAAAGAATGAAGATATCGTACAAAGGTGTACAAAATACAATTAAAAGATACCAGTCTACTGGAGGGTATACGGACAGAAAACGATCAGGAAGACCAAAAATTACAACTCCTGCAGAAGGTCAGACAATTATATTGACGTCGAAAAGAGATAAAAGATTAACGGCCTCGCAAATCCGCGGTGAGTTTAACAGGGAGCGTGAAACTCGGATCTCTTTAACCACAGTAAAAAGGCGGCTCAGAGCGGCTGGACTGATGGGACGTGTAGCAGTTCGCAAACCGCTTCTACGTCCGCAAAATAAAATAAAAAGGCTACAATGGGCCAAGTTACACAAAGATTGGACAATAGAACAGTGGGAAAAAGTACTATGGACCGACGAATCAAAGTACGAGGTCTTCGGTTCCAGACGTCGGATATTTGTAAGAAGAACTGCTACGGAAAAAATGTTACCGCAATGTGTGGTGCCCACGGTAAAACGTGGTGGCGGTTCTGTAATGGTTTGGGGATGTTTTTCTTCGGCTGGTGTAGGAGATCTGGTGAAAATCGACGGAGTTTTGAAAAAGGAGGGTTACAGACAGATTCTCGAACACAACGCTGTGCCCTCCGGTCTGAGATTACTTGGAGAAAACTTTATATTCATGCAAGACAACGACCCAAAACATTCTTCTCATTTATGTAGAGGATATCTCCAACAACAGGAAGCTGACGGTGTTTTACAAAACATGGTTTGGCCGGCACAATCGCCAGACCTCAATCCAATAGAGCTGTTGTGGGAAGAATTGGATAGAAAAGTGCGTGAAAAGTGTCCGACGTCCCAGACTCACATGTGGCAAGTTATACAAGATTCTTGGGCAAATATACCCAATGAAACCCTTACAAAATTAGTGTCTCGTTTACCGCGATTGTGTGCTGCCGTTATTAAAGCAAAAGGAGGGTATTTCGATGAAAAGTCCGTTTAGTTGATAATAAAAATAAGTGGATGTAAATAAATAAAATTTGCTTTTTTTCCTGCTTATTTTATAATAAAACGTTTTGGTATATTAATATTGTTTTATTTTTACAATGTTTGTTAAAGCCACTACAATATTTTCATTATATTCAGAAGTGATTCCTAACTTATGCAAGTGATTCCAAACTTATGGCCTGCAGTGTATATACGAAGATAGTTTGACAAGTAGTGATAATGACACATAGGTGGCGCTCTAATTGGAAAAACAAATGCACTGTAATTAGTATACATTCCGATATTTAGATAAATCGGTTGATTAGTTTATTTTTGACAACTGATTGAAAAAGAAGCAACACGTCGTTTTGTTAAAATGGAAAAAGCAGAGTATCGTGCGGTGATTAAATACTTTGTAATTAAGGGTATGAAAGCTACCGAAATAAAAGATGAGTTACCTAATGTTTCCCGTAACTCATTCGAATCCGAATAGATGGGTAAATGAATTTAAACGTGGTAGAACAAACTGTGTTGATGAAGCGCGCTCTGGAGCACCCAAAATCGTGACTTCTGAGGAAATGATTATAAAAATCCATAATATTATTACGCAAGATCGACGACTCAAAGTGAGAGAGATAGCAGACATGGTAAACATTTCAACAGAACGCTTACACCACATTTTAACGAAAGAATTGCGCCTTTCCAAGCTTTCGGCAAGATGGGTGCCGCGATTGCTTACGACTGATCAAAAGTTCACTCGTTTGCACATTTCCAATGAGTGTTTGGACCTTTATAGGCGGAATCCGGTTGATTTTTGTAGGCGATTTGTTACTTGCGATGAAACTTGGATAAACTACAGTACACCCGAAACTAAACAACAATCAAAACAATGGTTAGAACGTGGTTCTGCACCTCCAAAGAAAGCGAAAACTATTTTATCGGCAAACAAGGTGATGGCATCAATTTTTTGGGATTCAAAGGGCATTTTGCTCGTTGATTACCTTCAGAAAAGTGCCACAATAAACGGACAATATTATGCAGAACTTGTACAAAAATTAAATGTTGAGATTCGTGCTAAACGGCCAGGAATGGTAAAGAAAAAGATTCTGTTTCACCAAGACAACGCTTCCTCGCATACCAGCACAGTTGCGATGTCTAAAATCCACGAGTTGCATTTACAATTAGTACCGCATGCGCCTTATTCACCGGATCTAGTCCCTTCCGACCTCTAGCTTATCATCTTCGTAAATGAGTATTTTGCAAGCCTTCCGGAATCGCATTTTAGAGATGGCATAAGGGCACTGGAGCACCGTCGGAATAAATGTATTGCTCTTTTAGGAGAATATATTGAAAAATAAAAATTATTTTGTATTTAAAAAATTCATTTTTCTTTTCCATTCTCACTACTTGTCAAACTACCCTCGTATATACATATATATATTTTTATTTTATTTTTTATTTAATCCTAAGTCCTTCTACCCTGCGGTGTCGGACTGAATTTTATATTATATCTTATATATTTTATCAATTTATTTTATTTTCAGTTTGCCTCATTCATTTATTTCTCCCCTTCTTTTTTTTATCCTCTGCTTCCATTGTTCTCTGTCTTGGGCCAGTTGTTTGATTTCATGCCATCCTATATTCCTCTTTTCCATCGCCTCATATACTTGCTCCCTCCAAGTTTGCCGTGGTCTTGCCATTCTGTTTCTATTCTCCGTCTTGACTTCAAAGATCCTCCTTGTTATGCTCTCTTCTCTCATTCTCTGGATATGTCCAAGCCATCCTAGCTGTTTCTCTTCTATGACTGTTTCAACTGGTTTAACCTTTTGCTTGCTTGTAATTGTCGTGTTTCTAATTTTATGCATCCTTGTTATTCCTTCTATCCGTCTTAGAAATCTCATCTCTGTGGCCGTAACTTTGCTTTTAATTTTATTCGTTATTGTCCATGATTCGCTGCCGTATATTAATGTAGGTCTGACCACTCTTCTATATACTTCGATCTTTATTTGTTTTGGTATGTCCTTATCTAGGAATGTATTTCTCAATACGTTGTATATCTTTGCAGTTTTTCCTATTCTTTCGTTTACTTCCTTATCTATTTTTCCATGTTCCTCTATAATTGTTCCCAGGTAAGCTTTTAACTTGTTCTAAATTTCTTCCTTCAATCGTAATCTTATATTTTTTTACTTCTGCTGACATTATCATTGTACTGGTTTTTTCCACAGCATTCCTCTGCTGACTTTAGAATGTTGTTTTTAAATTTGTTCCATTTATCCTCTACCCCTGTTTTATTTTCTCTGTCTTGCTCAAACATTTCGTTGATTCTGTGTTGATATTCCTTTTTAGTTTCATCTTTTAATATATATATATATATATATATATATATATATATATATATATATATATATATATTCACGTTAGACCAATCCTCTTGTAGCATTTCTGTATCTGACTATTTTATTTAATGTGATAAGTTGTTTAGTTGTGTATTTGTGGTGTTTATACCGTGAATATATTTTATAATGCAACATGCACATACATACATAACGTAATAATGAAATGACAGCAATGTATTTTAGCGTGTATTTTATTTTGCAACATAGGATGTGAAATACAGTAGTTGAACAAAATTTAAAAACTAATTTAACAAATTTTCAAAAATGTCACCATTGACGGTCAGACAGTATCCTAAGCGATTGTAGAATTCATTTATTGTATTTTGTATCTGCTCTGGAGTTATTTCTCTTGCAGCAACTCGTATTCTATTTTTTAATTGGGCAATATTGTTTAGAGGTTCTCCATGAAAAACTTTATTTCTGATACATTACCAAAGAAAGAAATCGTTTGGAGACAGGTCTGGTGACCTTGCGGACCATTCTACTTCTCCTCCACGGCCTATCCAACGGTTTGGAAATCTTTGGTTGAAAAATGTTCTAACCATATGAGAATTATGTGCCGGCGCGCCATCATGCTGGTACCAAATCTCACCATCAATATTTAAAGCGTGGAGGGCTGGCATAACTCTGTACTCAAGCAATTCTAAATATTTTTCTCCTGTAAGAGTACCCTCAATAAAAAACGGTCCTACAATATGGTGTCCAATCAACCCAGTCCAAACATTGACTTTCTGTGGCCGCTGAGTCCTTGTGATATGATATCTATGCAAATTTTGTCTATTCCAGTAGCGGCAGTTCTGTGAATTTACTTCACCATTTACATAAAATGTTGCTTCATCTGTAAAGCAAATTCTGCGTAGTAAAGTATCATCATTATGAAGCTTATCCAACATGATTTCACAAAAGTTACTTCTTCTTTCTGCATCATTCGCAATTAGTTCCTGATGGTTTTGAAAATGATACGACTTAAAATGTTCTCGTTTTAGTAGTTTATGCACGGAAGATTTGCTTACACTTGTAGTTTGTGCTAAAGCTCTTGTGGAGAACATATTATTATTTTCGATTGTTTGTAGAATTTCATCTCTTTTGGCGTCAGTAATAACATATCTTGGCCTATTTTTTTTTTTATGATTAGGAACGATGCATCCATTATTTTTATACTTCTGTACTAACCTACTTATTGTAGTTGGACTCGGTCTTGGACAGTCAGGATATGTAATTTGAAACAAATCTGCTACTCTCCTCAAACTCATATTCGAGTTATACCAGTTCACTAATAACAGTTTTTCTTCTACACTATACATACCTAAAAAATAGAGAAACTTATTTTGACATCCTATGTTGCAAAATAAAATACACGCTAAAATACATTGCTGTCATTTCATTATTACGTTACTCTAGCAACTAGTGTATGTATGTGCATGTTGCATTAAAAATATATTCACGGTATGTGTATATCACAGCAAAAATATTTTAGAATAAAATCCTCGCATTGGTTGCTTATAGCAGCTTATCCTCATAAGTAGTACATTTGAATTTCAAAGTGCTTAAGAGTTGTAATCTTTACTGTCTCTAATATTTACAAGAATTTCATTAGATATTGATTTTAGTAATTTGATGTTTAAAATTTTACCGAACTTAATGCTTATGCTATTTGTGGAGTGTTATAATAGCATTGATACTACGTAACTCTGTACAGAATCTATCAAAATATAATGTGAATCGGTTGTAGGTAGGGATATTAAATAGACATTAAATAGATATTATGTATAATAAATATTTTATTTCCTTTTTAAAATACGTGTACAATAATAGTAGTTTACGAAAGTATATCAAATTTATTAATCTACATGTTAAGTTAATATCACTCCTCTATATTCATAATACTGCAATGTTCCCCAAGGCAACGTGTCGTAACTGTCTTTAATCAGATACCTTTTATCATCATAAGAACTCAAAGCAACTTATCCTCATAAGTAGCATATTTGAATTTCAAAGTGCTTAACAGTTGTGATCTTTACCGTCTCTAATATTTACAGGAATTTCACCACATATTGATTTTAGTAACTTGTTTTAAATTTCATCGAATTTAATGATTATGCTATATGTGGAGTGCTATAATAACATATGTCTGTTGATACTACCTAACTCTGTACAGGATCTATCAAAATGATGAAGATGTTATGTATAATAAATATTTTATTTCCTTTAAAATATATATACAATAGCACTGGTTTATGAAAGTATATCAAATTTATTAATCTACATGTTAAGTTAATATCACTCCTCTATATTCATAATACTGTAATGTCCCCAAGGTAACGTATCGTAACCGTCTTTAATCAGATATCTTTTATCATCATAAGAACTCAAAGCATTACTTATCGCAACTTATCCTCATAACTAGTATATTTGAATTTCAAAGTGCTCACAGTTGTGATCTTTACCGTCTCTGATATTTACAGGAATTTCACCACATATTGATTTTAGTAACTTGTTTTAAATTTCATCGAATTTAATGATTATGCTATTTGTGGAGTACTATAATAACATAGATCTGTTGATACTCCCTAACTCTGTACAGGATCTATCAAAATGATGAAGATGTTATGTGTAATAAATATTTTATTTCCTTTAAAATATATATACAATAGCACTAGTTTATGAAAGTATATCAAATTTATTAATCTGCATGTTAAGTTAATATCACTCCACTATATTCATAATACTGTAATGTCCCCAAGGTAACGTATCGTAACTGTCTTTAATCAGATATCTTTTATCATCATAAGGATTCAAAGCAATTTTTGATTGATTCCTACTGATCAGTCGATGCTTTTCGGCACAAATTAATTTTTGATCTATTGTCTTTTTTGTGTAGTTGTTTAAACATTCTATATAATCGTTAAAAGTTATACGGGTCTTAACGATATGCTTCTCAACTCCTTTAATTTTCTTGACATCGTCTATACCCTCCGCCTTGATTGCATACATTTTAGATTTTAATCCAACAAATTCTGTTATAATTTTTCCATTCATCTCATCCTTCATCATTCCCAATACTTTTTTGTTGGTGAGTGGTATGTTGTAAACATTATCTTTAGGATATTCACAAGTGTCAAATCTCTTGTAACAGTCACGACAGATGAAATCGTAGATATCCGAACTTTCAATCGAATATATAACTGAGTCCCTATCTATATAGACGCCTTTACATTTTTCACCAAATATTGATTTCATATAATCGTAGTGGAACTCATAGATTGTTGTCATTCCAACGTATATAGGTTTATTGAAATACAGTTCAGTTTTATTAAGTTCGATTGCTACTAAACTTTCATTAAATATAGTTGACGATTTAAATTCAGGTTTTGAAATTAATGCTTTAGCACCATATCGTCCTTCCAATTTATTTACTAATTTCACTAGACTAGGTTTACGTATATATTCCATTGTTTTACCAAACACTGCATTGTTCATTAATTCATAGAGATTTTTTTCAAAATCATTCGTAGCTGAAGTTCGCAATTTGGTATTCAGATCGATATATGTTTTAAGCCTACTACTTTGTTGGAACTGTAGCATTCTATCTCACGGATTGAGATTAACAAAGATACATTGTTAATCTCAATCCGTGATTCAGGGCTTGCTTTAAGTTAATATAATGAATAACATATCTTTTTTTATCATACAACGTAGCTAACAATGTCTTGTCTTTTGCCCCTGGGGCGGACATATGTTCAGGGCAAAAAGGTATATCTGAATGTAAACTGTGTAATTCTTCTGGATATTCGATATCTACCTCCATAATATATCCTGCATCATTCTCGTTAGGTACGTCCATAACATAGAAATTTTCAATTTCAATATTCGATAACCAACGAAAGCCACTATATACCAGGCGTTTAGACATGGCCCAACCGTATTGATTGTTTATATCAACATAGATAATGAAATTGTTCGGTTGGGATGAATCATAATCGGGCAGATATTTGTGGTTTGCTTTAAGGTATATATATGAACACTGACTGAGACTACCTCTGATTCCTCGTTCAATAAACATAACCATGTCTATATCAGTTAACAATTCCAAAGTTATGTCTGTATGCTTTAGCATACAATCCCCCGTGAAACCTGGTAATGTGAAATAATGCGCTGAATCTAGTCCATACGTTTTCAGACAGCTGCTCCTAAATTGCTCGAAAATGCAGGTTAATAATAACACATCTATCTTGAGATATAAGTCTGAATATTCACCCAAGTTTTTGATGTTAAATTTATTCCACACTTCTTGTGCATGATCATAGTCTTCTTCTGAAGTATCTTGATCGTTTAATTGATTGAAGAATAGTGTTTTTTTTTGGAAGATTCGTTTCCTTAAATTTGTCTTCCGAATCAATAGTCATAGGGGTATACTCCTTTTCGTGTTAACAGTTTTAATTTTTCATCATTTAGATTAAGAAACTCTACTTGGAGTTCGATATACTCTGTTAAATACGATGCTAATGTATCTAACCCAGAAGCCATAAATCGGAAAGAATCTATGAATCTAAACCTAATTAGATTTCCATCTAACTGCTTTATGAATGAGATATATTTTTTCTCGTTTACTGGTAACACAACAATACGTCCATTTAAATCCTCTGCTAAATTTTTAATAATGAAGTGTGAGTCGTATCCGCTTAAATTGTGGGAAACGATATAGACTGTATGGTTATCTTGGGAATTTATATTACATTCTTCATGCGCAGGTCCACGGTACTTGCCAGTCAAATGACAATGACCCTTCACTTTTTTCCCATCCAGCGATTTATCACAAATGTGACAAATACTTTATAGTTAAGTTGCTCATCGGGTGTTAACTCTTCCATAGGTAATGGACAAAAGAAAACAGTTTCTAAGTCTTCAGCAAAATTTTCTAGTTCCTTAGTAAACCATTCTATACAATCTTGACCGCGATAGCTTCTATGAAACGATAATGAGTCATCATATGAACAGTTAACGTAATATCCGATACTACAGGATATGTGTTCTTAATATTTGTATTTATCTTGATTAGGCACTAACAGGCATTCTAGGTCACTGTAGATAACAAATGGTGTTTTTACTTTATTTTTAAAATTCTTGAATTTAATATACTTTTTGTCTTCAGTCGGAAGAACTATTTTGCAATGATTCATTTCAACACAGTCCATCTCGACCTTTTTCCGTATAAAAATAGTGCAAGCATCGATCACAAAAGTATGTTTTAGATTTATGCTTAGATAATTGAGAGGAAACCAACCGAGATAGATTCTTAATCCAGATATAATGGTATTTAGGTGGCGTTAGTTTGTTTTCAGTATAATTTTCTGCATTTTCATCACAGTATGTATCCTGAATAAGCAGTAAATTCACATGTTTGCTTTGCTTAACTTTGGTTAGGTATGTGGTAACAGTGGTCAGCTTTTCCTTAATACTTTTAAGAATATATACATTTATTGAAACATCATTTTGTTTCTCAAACCGTGGACTTTGTTTGATTGTCATTGGGAAATGAATTCCTGTTAAATTTAGCACAAATGATGGGTTCGGATACTTCATAATTCTTTGCGAATGCTTATTCGCTGGACATAACGCGCACACAACAGCCCATGCGAAACATTTTTGATCATTATTTATTACATTCACAATTGCATGCTTTTTTAATACAATCTGGTAGTTCTATGTAAGATGATCCTAGTTGGGGAGTAAATTTATTGATATTTATTTGAAGATTGATAATAGATGTTAATACTGCCCAACCGCTGTCTTTCTTGAAACTCTTCTAGTTTAGCGAGAATTGGCTGTTGTATATTGTTAGCAAACCATTCTTGTAGATTTGTGTCTCATTAAATTGCCATATTTTTAGTATTAAGATATTTAGTTTCATTAATTTCCTGTTCGGCTTGTTGCTTTGTAAATTCACCACAAAAGATTGTATTTATCTTGACAATCCCTTCCTTCTTCAATATATTTAAAATTCTTCTACGAAATAAGGCGACAGCATTTTCCATGAACAATTTCGGGTCAATGTGACATATATTAATGATAATTCCTGTTCGTATACGCCCTTGGAAAGTAGATTGAATATCTTCCCATTTAACATGGTTAGAAGCAGTATGCTTCCTCGGTGTGTAACTTCCTCCATTTATTTGGAGAGCACGATATTTTGGTTTGAAACTTCTCACTTTGGCAATAGCCGTTGTAAGTTTCTGTTTCTCACAAACATTTTTAGCACTATTCAACGAATTATTGAATGTCCGAAGAGTCTGATTACATTTTTTAATATTTACTTTAAGATCTTCCATATTAGTATTGAAAAGGGTCGGTTTAAATTGTTGAACGGATTGCATCTTAACTCAACGACAAACACTGACTGAATGACTCTGGCGTTCATATTATCTTCTTTATATTACTATAAGTATCATATAATTGGACAATAATGATCACGTGATAGCCTCTATTATTTTACATATAAAGTTTCTTCAGACGCTACTTTGAAACAGCATTTATATTCTCAAATAAATTGATTTCAATTCATTTATCGCCTGTATAGCCCGTTAATCATAACCTCCAACTCAGCGTCGTCTGAGGTCTCGTGGTGATCGTGTATGAAACTATAACCGGCATGAGTCATCCTTAAGTCGGGCCGTATCTCGCAACCCCGACAGCTAGAGCGTTGTTACATTATTTTAGACATTACAGATCCCCCAGCAACACCTATATGGCTGGCCCCGATAACTTCGCAGTACCCTGGAAGGCAACCTTGCAGACTTTCTGATAATCCCTTGTAGGTCTCGTAAATTCCTTGTGGTCCCCTAGCAATCAAACCTCAAGTCTGCTAACTCACTCATAAAATTATAAAATCATCCTTAACCGACTTCCCTATCAAAACTACCCCAAAAATGTAAGACGAAACGCTATATGAAAATACATGGGATTTGCGTCAGACTATCTACCTGCTTACCTGTCTGTCTGTTTACCTATCTACCTATCTGTGCGTCTGTCTACCTGTCTGTCTATCTGCCTGTCTGTCTGTCTGCCTGTCTGTCTATCTACCTGCCTGTCTGTTATCTCTCTGTATACCTGTATACCTGTCTGTCTACTTGTCTAGCTGTATACCTCTCTGTCTAACTGTTTACCTGTATACCTGTCTGCCTACCTGCTTACTTGTCTGTCTATCTGTTTACCTGTTTGTCCACCTGTTTACCTGTATACCTGTCTGTCTACCTTTTTACCTGTCTGTCTGTTTGTCTACTAAAACGTATGCATGTATTGCGGGTTGTATATCTCCGACGGAGTCAAAAATTGCAAAATGAAGCTCCATAAGAAAATACATGGGATTTTGGGCTAGAACCCGCATAGCATATCTATTCTTAGCAAACAGATAAAATCGCAATGGGGCAGTAGTTGTTGATGTCATTAACATTCCCTTTCTTAAAAGTAGGGCAAATTCTTGCAATTTTCCAGGCGTCTGGAAAGACACACGTCCGTAAGGAAAGGTTAAATATTTAATAGAGGTTTTGCGAACACAGCAGCACAATCTTTAACGAGCAAGCTAGGTAAATTGTCGTTGCCAACAGTGGCCTTATTACTAAGCTTTTTTGTATATTCAAAAATTTCATCGATGGAAAAGCACGAAATACTCACCACTGGACTACTAAGTGAGAAATCAGACAAATTGCTAAGTGATACAGATAGCCTGAATGCTCTGGAGAAACTTATTGCGAAAACATTGACAATACTATTCATTGAGCTATATTCGCAATCGGTATCTGTTAGTATCTTGGAGATTTTACTGGAACATGTACTATACTTGATATAGGTCCAGAACGATAGAGGATCCGTGGCGAACACCCACTGCATTCTCTGATTATATGTGTCGTAAGTAACAGATGTATTACACTTTATCAATCTGCGGAGTCTCTGAAATTCTTCTTTGTAATAAGCACTGCCAGTAGACTTCCATCTGTTATGGTAATGACGCTTGATCTTCAATTTATTTTTTATGTCAGGTGTAAATCAATGCAGGTAATTAGAAATTACATTTGTTGAATAGGTAGGAACAGAGATATCCAGTACCGAGTATAGTTTCTCATAAAATATACGTACACCTTCATTCACATTAGTATAAGCATATAGAAACTACCAATCTATTAAAAGATCAGCATAGAGTGGAAATTGTACCGTTTATTATTGCTACTAGAGCAGAGTAAAGGTCTAAATGGTGAAGCATATAAAGAATCAATATTACTGTAATAAATTATAAGATATAAATAATAATTACATAACTACTTAATTACCTCATTAATTTATTTTCAAAGGATGACACTTTGTTTAATGGCAGATGCCAAGTAAGTTTTTTTCGTGTGCCATCTTTTAGAATTATATTAATTTTTTTATTATTATTGGCATTAGTCTTTTGGCGGGCTGCCCTGTTCTCTAATCCTTATCGTCTTGATCATATCATAAAGAGTATGCCGCACACAACTGATGAAATCAGATTGATTGGCAACCTCTTCAAATAACTCTCATGACGATATACAATAAGAGTATTTAATCAATGTTCATCCTTTGTTCAGGTTGTAGAATATAAATCTCACAACATAAGGAAAAATTAGTATTTCTTATTTTACACATTACAACTACTTTCATTACAGTTATGACCATTGAATTTATGTAATTTAATGTTAATCTTTATAATATACCACATTTTTTAATTTTGTTAATTTTTTGCTTATTTACTTAATTTTTATATCTTTTAGATAATGGATAATTCATGTCGTTAAGGCGGTCACCTTATGTGATATATTAAAAAATTGATTGTTTTGCATAAATTGATTTCTAAACATGTGTAGAATATGTTGGTAAAGTGATTTTCCAATATTCAAAGTTGTTGGAAAGTTACGGCAGATAGAAAACCAGGTGTTCGGAGCGCTTGGTCGAGGCTTTGGCCGGGCCTTTTATGACGCTCGGTTTCTTACCTGAGACCTTTCAATACACATGTATACTCATAAAAAATGTTTACAGAGTGATTTAGAAGATCACTACTTTTCTCAAACTTACTTTCAAATATGACGATTAGTTATATTTGAAAGAGCGTAACAGCTACTACAAATCAGTTAGAAATCCGAGATCAGTGGTTCGTTTTCATTCTGGTCGGTCTAAGAAACGAAAGTTTTGTAGAAATCGTTATACAGTGCAAAGTGATACGGAATTTACATCAGTTTCAGCAAAGAAATTCAAATACAGTATGAAGAGATTGCAACATTATTAGTTGTAATTATCTTCAACGAAGGATTTCAAGGAGTAATAAAAACCTGAGATGCTTAATAGGCCATGAAGCACATGCTTACGTGCACTATCGTGTTGAAGCACGTATTGCTCGCTCTGAACGGCGCTGAGCAATGTGAAACAAGCCAGAATTGGAGCAAGAGCAGGACAAGCAGCTTAGAGGGACTTCTAAGACGAAGAAGAAGGAATTCTCTATGGACCAGGCATAGCAGATTACTGATAGGTAAAGATTTCATAGTTAAAATCATATTTGAACTTTTAAACTCGTTTTTCTTAAAATTGCGTTTTTGTAACTGGTCTCTACGATGTATAAAAAACGGTTTGACTGTTTGTTTTGAAATTTTAGTGGCAGATTCGGCACAGATATAGTCATGGATTAAACTAAAATAATACAAAAATTCCGAGCCGTTTTTTTTCGTAACAAAATCGAAAAATCATGAAATTTCAAAATAAATTTTCAGAAACATGTGAATTATTCAATTTTCAATATTTTCGAATGATTCTAGTTCATGCGATAGCCACAGCTTCACAGATTAAAATGCCGTTGGGTTTTTTGATTTCAGATAAGCCAATCAGCCGAAATCATGGAGGCCGTCGACAAACTTTCTTCGACATGGATGCCTTTGGAGTTATGCAACACACATTGTGCTGAAGATTTTGATCTCAAAATATTCTGAGTTACTGTTAAAATGTCAATAAATATATAGTAAAAAGTTCAAACTTCCATATTTTTATTGTTCGTTAAAAAATCCCCAAAAAAGCTAAAGAAACACACGAAGTGACTGCCTTAAACAGTTGAGGTCCATCGATTTCTAAATAATGCATAATTCTTTTTGTAAATTTTTAAATTTTCATTAATTTAATTGGTATGTACACGTAACAAAGATCTTACTGTGCGTAAATAAAAATTAAAAAAAGACTCTTTATTGTTATCATAAGAAATCCTGTATTCATTTATGAGAGACTCGCCCTCTTGGAGTATCTTTTCTCGAGAGAGAGAATTCATGAAACTGGAGAAACTTTTATTCTTTAAATGCGTCAGCTTGTGTTTCCGTTTTATTTTATTTAATCAGGCGTCCTTATACCATTAGATGTCGGACTATTTATCATATTACATTCTTAGTTATTACTAATTAACCTCTTTTAGACTTTCTTCTCTTGCTCTATTATATCTATTTCTCTCTCTGGATCCAGTTAAATGTCTAACTTGTTCTTCCCATCTTGTTTGTGGTTACCGTACCCTGTTTTTCCTGGTATTTTTTTACTTCGCACGCTTCCCTGGCAATTCTGTCTTCTTCCATTCCACGATGGTAGCCGTTTATATTTCGGGAGTAGCAAACAAAAAAAAATGTTATTATCGAAAATAGTTTTATTGCTTTTCAAAATACTCTCCTTGAAAATCAATGCACTTTTGCATTCATTTAAACCAATCCGAAAAACATTGCTGCCACTGTGAAGGCGGTATCTCCAAAATATGCCTCTTCCGGCGTAGAAAACCGTTGACCACGTTTATTCTTCACGTGTGGGAACAAAGAGAAATTACAGGGTGCTGATCTGTCGTTTTCGGTTTGTTTTCCTAATTTCTTCAAAAACTTTTTCCAAACAAATAGTTGTGTACCATTCGGAATTTACCGTTCTACAACTCTCTAAACGCACGGTTGCAACGTGACCGGTTTTTTCGAAAAAACAGGCGATCATTTGTTTTGATGTGCTTCGAGCGCGAACAACTTCTGTTGGTTTTGGCTGATCTTGGAATACCCACACAGTCGACTGCTGTTTACTATCGGTCTCATACGTATAGATCCAAGATTCATTACCTGTGACGACTTTAAAATGTTCTTTGAAGCACCGTCATTGTATTTTTTTGTGTATTTCTTGGCACCAATCGACGTGTCTTTTTTTGAGCGGTTGTTAAATTATGTGGTACCCAAGGTGAACATAGCTTCTTAACGGCTAAATGTTCATGCAGGATGTTATGCACGCTGGTGTTACTAATACCTAGAGATGTCTCGATCTTACGGTATGTCACATGACGCTCTTGTATTATCAGTTCAGACACTGTATTAATGTTTTCCGACACAAGAACATTTGTGGGACGACCTTCACGAAATTTATCGTCCAAAGAACGCCGTCCAAGCTTGAATTCACTATATCAACGATATACTGTAGTTTTCGATGGTGCTTCATCACCATATAAAGAATTCAGTTCGTCGATGCATTCTTGTTGAGATAATCCACGCCGAAAGTTATGAAAAAAAATTGCACGAAAATGTCGCGAGTTAATTCCATTTTTTCGATGACATAGAATTTTCAAGTTACTGCCAACAATAGAAATAGCGACTGGATAATAAAACTGTCAAGGTAAATATATTGTCAAAAATGATAAACTTCACGATGCAATTATCAGATCGGAGGTTCCCGAAATATAAACGGCTACCCTCGTATATATGTGTCCTAGCCAATTAGTGTGTTTTTCTTCAATTATTTTTTCAAACGGTATTATCTCGGTTTCTTCCATTACTCTTGAATTCCCTATTCTATCTCATTTCCATTACTTTAATCTTGCTAGCCGTTCTTTCCATTATTGTCCATGATACACTTCCGTATACCAGGAATGGTCTTGCAACACTTTTGTATATGTGGGTTTTGATCTCTTCAGGAATTTCTCTTTTTCCAATGAATGTGCTTTTCAATATGTTACACAATCTTTCCACCTTTCCAAATCTCTCTGCTATTTCTTTGTCCATTTTACAGTTGTACTCTATTACCATTCCCAGATTTACATAACCTTTAACCTGTTTTACTAATTGGCCCTCCACTTTTATTTTGTGTTCTTTTGCTTCGTTTGTCGTTATCGTAGTTTTACATTTACTTAAATTAATTTCTAGATTTCTTAATTTTAGTCGTTTTTTGTATTCATTTAAATTTCTTTGCAGGTTTTTCTCTGAATCTGCGGTAATTACATCGCCGCAACTAGCATATCTTGTATGTTATTTGTATTGGTTTCACCCTTCGGTATCTTGTATGCATACTTTTACATCCGTCTACCACTTACTTTTCTTCCTGTTTATTTTTGTTGTTCCGCAACTCTCCTCAGCTGCTAGTATGACATTTTCTTGGAAGTATCTTCATTTATTTTCTTTAAACCTCTATTTATTTTTTCCATTGTATTATTTGCAACTATCTTATTTATTCTTGTTTTTAATGGTATTTATTCCTTGTTTCCGATTGTTTTAGCATGTAGCTTTTGATCTTTTCCTTTATAATTTTTCTCCTTGTGGCTTGTTTTACTTCCTTAGCTGTGGTTCTGATTTCCATTCTTATTAGTAAATTCAATTTCAGCTTGTCTGATTACCTTTACATCCTTAATTTATGTCCAGCTCTCTCCATAGACTTTTATCGAATTTTCTCTCCTGGACTTCTCTGGTGAATTTGTGAATATCTTTATGTGTGAATTTTCTGTTTACCAAAATTAAATAATTTGCTACGCATAGCTCTACTAATCTTGTTCCATTTTCATTTCTTGTTTGTTCACCATTTGTACCCATGTATCTTTCTAAACCTTCGTTGTTGTTTCCCCACCCTTCTGTTCATATCTCCCATTACTACAATTTTTCCCGTTCCTCCATATATTTTGCTTTGTAGTGCTTGGTAAAAATTACCCTTTCTTCTTTTTTGCGTTGTAATTTTATTTGTGTTAACATTTGTAATCACGACACTCCTTATTTTCTACTTCAGACCAAAACAATATATATTCCTCGCTTAGTTCCTCTGTTCCATTACCTTTCTTCTTAGTTTCTGTTATTCCTAGGTAGTATGGTGTTTATGGTTTCAACTCTTCTACCAGTTGATCTTCTTTACCGTTTAGATCTCTGGCGTTCCAAGTTCCAATTTTTATCGTTCCCTTCTTCATTTTAGCACCAGCACTTGCCTCTGTCAAAAAACCACCTTCCATTGTTGTTCTTTGGGTTAATTTTCTTGATTTTTTTGTTCCTTCTATTTTTTATCTACCTATTTTTTCTAAGATCTGTTTTTTGTAGCTGCCTTTTTGTATAACATTCATAACCTTCTTTATTGCCATGATCGTCGTCATTATTCCTTTCCTTTCTGATCTTATTAGGTTTTTGTATTTCTGTTCGTGTGGACTCTCTCGTATTCTACCGGTTTCTCTCTTACCTTGTCCCATTTGTAATCTATTTCTTCGATTATAATTTTTTTTGACATCCCGTTGTCACTACTTTTTCCTCATTCTTCTCTTTCTCTCCTATTTGTTTCAGTGTTTTCTGTATGTTTTGTTCCTCTCGACTCATTTTATTATTTATATAACCTTTTCTTTTAGTTATCTTTGTTTATTTTTATTCTACATCACTTCCTCTGTACCCCCTGTATTTTATAATTCAATCCTGTATACTATCTCTCCTATTTTTGCCACCTCTTTTATCTCTATTTCTACCTCTATACCACTCTATATAAGATTTTTCATTCCTATTTTCAAGTCAAGTTTATCTTTCCATATCATTTTCATTCAAAATATTACGATGTTTTTCCTTGTGATTCGTCTTTCCAATGTATTCATTCTCATCTCCATCGATTGCATTTTTCTCTAAAGATTTTCATTTTCTTCTCACAGTATTTTGTTTTCCTTCGTTGGTTGTTTAGTTCTTTTTGATATTCTTCCTGATTTCGTATTATCTCTTTTACATCTTTCATAAATTCATCATGTCGATTAGTGCGTCTTCCTCATCTTTTCCTTTTTATGGCGTTCTTATTATTTGTTTGCTCTTTTTGAATATTGTAACTGCTTTGTACCCATCTCTTCACCTATTCTTTATTGTGTCTTTTCACATGGAATTATAATAATACATTTTATTTCTTTATAGTTCAAGTGACTCGACCGTTTCCCTCCTGCAATACAATTCCCCTCTATTCGCTTAAAAAAAACCGGCGACTGGTCAACTCGTCTGATCTTGAGGCTTTATCGTTGCTTTCCTCTCATTTGCATCTATCAGATTTGTCGTTTGTTCGTTTATTTCTTCCCTAGTTACTACACTACCAATTTTCTTAAATATAACTTCGCTTACTTGATCATTCGATATTCCCACTTCCCTCTATCCACGCCTGATCGTTCAATAGTTCTGAAACTATCAAATTATAGGGTTATTTGCGGAGCAAAGACACAACTCCTTATTCCATTCATTGCGTTTCCATTTAATGAAAACATAATTTCCATCGAGCCGATGTATCTCACCTATATAATGGTCTTTTGAATACTGATTGGTCTCTTTTAAAACATTGATGTAAAATTTTTGTTCTGATATCTATGATATTTTAAATAGGCATGTTCCGAAATATTCTTCCATGTCAACTTGATATATAGATATATAATACTAGATATATAACCCCTTGCCACATTAATTTTCGAATTCTGTATACGTATTTCGACAACTAAGTTGTCATCATCAACAGATAATTAAAAAGTGTAGTTTACCAGGTGCGACACTTTTTAATAATTTGCTGATGATGACAATTTAGTTGTCGAAATACGTATACACAATTCGAAAATTAATGTGGCAAGGGGTTATATATCAACCTTCAGTAACTAAGTGAATCAACCACAGGGTCCATCAAAATTACCTGCATAGTTAGCAGTTAATGTAATTCTAATTTGAGATTAAAAGCTTACTATCGACACAAATAGCAGCGCAAAACAAAATCATTTCTTTCTGGATGGATTCAAAAGACCAATCAAGAACAATCTGTGGAGATGATATTACTACGGTTTATCTTAAGCAAACTGAAAAATCCATCAATGCTAATCCAATAATGGCTTTCTAATATATTAATGCCGAACAGGGTACAACGCATGTACCTAAAACCTTATTCTATAATGAAACTTTTCTTGAAACTCCTCAGAGTATAGTAGACGCTTGCCTATAAGTTCTCTTCCGTACACCTTCCTAGCATAAACTCTCCTCTACATGTTCAATACTCTAACCATTTACCCTTTACATTGCTGCCAGTCACTGAAGAAGTGAGTAATCAATATACTGTCTAAGCTGCTTCAAAATGAGATTGCAGGGAATGATTTAATCCCTAGCTTTCTTTTATACGATGCAAGATTTGCTTTAGCTAAACCTTTACATCTAAATAAAAATTTAGCAATTTAGACTGCAGTTTTACAAAAGCGTGCTAAAATTAGTTAAATTTTCAAAAAAAGGTGAGGATGCTCGTGTTGATAATTATAGACCAATAGTAATTTAATCAAATAAATTTTGTTAAGGTTTTCGAGAGCGCCTATACCTTAATACCGTACCAAGTATCTCATCCTGTCAACAGGGATTTGACCGTGGAAAATCTATTGCAACAAATCTTGTAACCATATGTCAGTTTATCAGTGAACAGCTTGATACACGTAGCTAAGTAGATGTCATTTACATTGTGTTTAATAGTGCTTTTGATACAGTAAACCATAGAATTTTACTTGCTAAGCTGTCAGCATTTGGTTTGTGGTCTTCCCTTCTTCGCATTTTGCTGTTATTTCTTACGAACAGATCAAATTATGTTATTACAATGACTATAAGTCATTTCGAATATTCTCCGTAATCTGAGGTTCCACATGGATCTCATTTAAGACCGTTGTTGTTTGTTCTGTTCATCAATGATTTGTTAACATTTCTGCCAATTCCTGTACTGACCTATGCGGACGATTTAAAAATGTACGACTTTATCAGGTCCTGGGATGGCGTCTTTCAGTTATAATATAAACTTGATATAATTATACGGTAGTGCTCAGCATACAAGCGACAGCTAAATGTTAAATAATGCTGTTTTGCTTCTTACACGATGAAGGTTTATTATCGATATTATATTATATTAACAATTGTAATCTCACGAAAGTTGATCATGTGAAAGACCTTGGTGTTTTATTTGATTCAAGCCTGTTTTCCTCCACATATTAACATATCTGTATTACTGCATCCAAAGCGTTAGGCTTTGTGCAGCGCACTTACAAATTTTTCGGAAGCTTTTCTTTGCTAAAAAACGTTCTTTAGTTTTGTTGCCAGCAAACTGGAATATGCTTCGCCCGTAAGGTCGCCGCATTATAATTATTTGCAATTGGCTAAAGAAAAGTGGGTTATAGGATGAATAATGTCTATCCGGAACGTAATATCGACTGTAGTTCGTTATTGAGAAGACATGATGGGCAGTCCCTACAAGATCGCGACAGATTTATGGAACAAGATTTCTGTGGAAACTTATTCACGGCTTTATTGATTTCTCACAATTACCTTCCTCTATCAACTTTCTGTACACCGTTTATCCTCTCGCTTCTGTTCTACTTTTACCTCATTTCCTCGAAGTAATTTCCTTCTGCATTGTGCTTCTCTAATCTCAATGTGCCGATATGCTGAAGGACTTTATATTTTTTTAATTCCATTAATTAACTGCAAAACGAAAAAAAATAACTATTTTTTTAGTTTTTTCCTAATTTTTTAAATTGTGGTTTCTTTATATTTATGTTTTATTTGATGTATTTTTCATTGATGCGTATTTTCTTCTAAAAAATAATATAATTGCGTTTACATATAAATAATATATTTACATTGGGTCCTTTACGAGATTTATAACCAATTGCAGGCAAATATATCTATTAAAGCACCTACAAATATCTATTATATTTTATGACTCACTGTGGTAATTCCTGGAATAATCCGTACGCCCATAAATACGATTATTTTTGAGATAGTATTGCAAGCAAAAAACTTGCGAAACTTACCTGCCCTCACCCCAAAGATTCTTGTGTACTCAAATATGCATTAGTTTTTAAATAAACTTGCTAGCATGCGCATCTCTAATAAGTGTTTTTTATGCGAACTTCTTAAATGCTGAGAGGAAAACAAGCAAGTTTAGAAAAATGCTGTTTTTCACAGACAAGGTTATTGAAGGCGTCAAATTTCCGAAAAAGCACATGTTAATAAGTTGACTGTTAGTGATATTACTCGGCGACATAAACGCGCAGGTAGTTCAAGAGACCCGGCACGTTCAGGTTGTAAGCGAATAACATCTCAGGCCGACGATGAGCGTATAAAATTGCTGAATAAACGAAATAAGAGACTGACAGCACCTGATATCGCCGCAGAAATTAATCGCGATCGTGCAAGAAAAATTTCTGTTACTACTGTGAAAAGAAGATTAAAAGCTGTACATTTTCATGGTCGTATTACTGTAAGAAAAGTTTTCGATGAGAAAGTGGCAAAAACGACAACAATGGGCACAAACACAGAGATTGGACACTGGATGACTGAAAAAGGGTGTTATATAGACTGATGAATCAAAGTTTGAAGTGTTTGGACAATCAAGGCGTGTTTTTGTAAGAAAAGCAAGTGGTCAAAGAATGGTGCGGGATTCTATAGTGCCAACCGTCAAACAAGGACGAAGTTCTGTGCTTGTTCGGGATTGTTTTTTCTACGCCAGCACAGGGGACTTGAAGTAAATCGAGGGTATTTTGCGAAAGGAGGGTTATTTATGTTTAATCGGCGAAAATTTTGTGTTTATGCAAAACAACGAACCGAAACACTTAGCAATAATATGTAAGAATTTCTTAAATAGCGAACAAAACAGTAATACCTTACAAAAAATGACATGGCCACCGCAATGCTCCTACCTAAACCCCATTGAATTGTTATGGAATGAATTGGACAGCAGAATCCGAAAAGTGTGTCCTACCTAAACAAATCACTTGTTGAACATATTACAAGAAGAATAGAAAAGTATACCGAATAGAGTCCTTGTCGTTTGATTGATCATTTAAATCATAAATTTTTTTATTTGTATTTTATTTTTATTTTTTTGTTTGTTTAATCAATTATCTTACTTAATTGACAAATATTTGTTTATTCATTTGTTTGTTTGTCTCATTTTATTTCCCTCTCTGTTTTCATTCATTTATTTTAAACTCTTTCAGTTGCTTCTCTTGCTTTCAGAGCAATGTTGAAGTTACATATTATTCCTTAAGACGTAAAAATAGTAGTTTTACAAACTATGAATTCTTGTTAAAAAATAAAAAACGTACGAAATTATATTTAAGATGATCGATACACAACTTCATAATCGACTTTGTTAGCTTATGCAACACCTACTTTTATACGCTTATTTTGTTGAGTTCTGATTATGATCAATTTGAAACATCAATTGATATAGGTTTATCGAAACTGTTTATATTTGAAATGTGTCTTAATAATATGTTTTAGGTGTATCATTATAATAGTCTATGAAATTTGTGTTATCAGTTAAATTCATTGTCAATAGCTTAAGATTAAATAAGTCTAATTCATCCTGTCTAAATAGTTATACTTTGTGTTTTAAAACATTATGAATTAATTAATATTTCATGTACAGAAAATCCCTGTTGCCTGTGTCTCAACTGGTGTTAAATACCTGCATCATAAAGCCCTGGAGTATGAAGTTGGTATATATTTTGAAGCAAATGGACATGGAACCGTCGTATTTCAAAATGCTGCAAAGAATAAGTTAAAACAAACAGCAGACAACCCTAATCTATCAAACACACAACGAAATGCTACCAAAAAGTTCCTAAACTTAATAGATGTTATCAACGAAACAGTAGGAGATGCCATATCAGACATGTTGCTTGTCGAAACTATTTTGCATGCAAAAGGATGGAACGTACAGGACTGGGAACGTGCTTATACCGACTTACCCAACAAACTCATTAAAGTCACAGTAAAGGTATGACTAATTATAAAACATGTATGAGTGATTTCTGAATTGACAAGAGAATTTGATAAATTCTTAGAGGATTTTATTATTTACAATAGATTAAACAAAAATGTAATTTTATCACTATTATTATATCAAAAATTAAATTGAATATATTATTATCAAAATTTAAATTTGCTGAAAATGCAGTAATATTTTTAAGTAAGTCCTGAAAAGAATCTGAAGATTTTTTTTTCATAAATTTTACATTTTAAGAAATATATGAAAATAAAAATATTGCCGGATACCTTACTAGACTAAATCCAATACTACACATAAACATCTTTTAAATTAATTAAATCAAATATATAATTAAAAAATTAAAAACTGTGAAAATAAGAATTACGTATTTTGAAAACCATGTTGTCGTATTATACTTAGCCCATAAACAAACGCATTTTATAACGCGCAAATTATATAGCGAAGCTTTTTTTTTTCTGCAAATTGATTACCATTGGCTTAAATATAATGCTGAAGAAGTCTGGAGTAAATATGTTGGATTTTTATATTTGTTGGAGGGAAGAGGGAATTAAGGGGGGGGGTAGATATGTTTCACTATCTATTTATATAATTTATTTATAATGACTGAGTTTTTCTGTGATAGATGTTATGATGTATATAATTTTTTGTTTTACCATACGAGAATGTCAAGTATATAATACCATTTTTCTATTTTCTATTGATAAACTGATATGAAAAACACAAAACAGTGTTGAAAAGATGTTAATTTCGATACGCTTTCTTTAATTTTCTTAATATTGACTACAGGAAGAAATTTCTTATGAGCTGTTAGTTAATACATTTAATAGTTTTGTTGTTTAGTTTGCATATTCAAGTAGAGTATAACGTACCGAATGACTAAATTATTTCACTTATTCTTAAGCTGGCAACAAATGTCACTTTTCAAATTCAATTTTGTCCTATACTTGACAAGATAAAAATCAAATAATACAGTATACCGGGTAAATCTGTTCCTCAACTATTATAATGTGCATGTTCTCTCTACGTACCTAATTATGGTTTTCATAATCTGAATTGAATTTTGCATATATAATATGTGATCCTTTTTTGGTACAAAAAAGGAAAGACTATACTAGTGTAAAATATTCCTTTGTAAATATGTACAGAAACTGTACAAACAGAATTTTCTTTACAGAAGCTCAGATACAATGAGTTCATTTTAAGAAAGCTTAATTTGGAATCCAAAGTATTTTACTCGACTTCCTGATATAATGGGGGAGAGCATTTGCGGAAAGCTCTCGGTATGTTCCATTTTAGTAGCTTCTTCACTCGTTTTTTCCTAGGATCTTTTTTCTTCTCTTGTTGTTTTATAGATCTTCTAAAAATGTACCATTTTCATTGACATATGTCAGAATTGTATTTATGCATCCGTTATATACACAAAAAAAATTACATATATACAAAAAAAATTAATGCTCACACTAAAAATTCCATCGACAGTCTGTAAATGATATTGTTTAGAAGTACAGTGAGCGTTTTGTTTTTCTGCTTTACGTCACCTTGATATCATTGTTTCTACATCTCATTCCAATCATCCTTACCGATATTTTCACTACATTTAAAACGACAGTTATTACATTTGATTGGATTTGGGATTTTTGCAAGTTTTATGACAGACATTGTTCTGTATGTTTTGCACTCTGATCTGCGTTCGTTGTTTGCTACGGTAGTCTTTCGAATTTTGAATTAGCTTTATTCAACGTTTCATTTTCTTTCCAGATGAATTAGGTACACTATCAGAATCATAATTACCTAGTTGATTAAAACGCCGAAAATCCGGATCTTCATCAGAATCATCGGCTTTGAAAGACGAGTCGTAATCTACAAGAGGTTTGATTGGTTGTAAATGACAGGTTCATCAGGCTCCCATTCATTATTATTTTCATAAAAGGAAAATGCAGCCTATATAAAAGCCAATACGCTTTGTTCGCTTAAAATATTAGATGAATAATTATATCAAAAAATTTTATACTATAATTTATAATACCTAATTAGATTTAAGTACGAAATTTTTTTTATTCGCAAATACAAACGTGCAGTATGCGTCGGAAATTATGCGCCTTTCCGCATGAAGTAATATATATCAAAACTATTTTTCTAATAGGGGAAATCCAGGTTTGTCTCTATTCAGATTTGCATGTATAAATCTAATTTATGTAATGTATGCCTAACCTGTACCTCTGACTGAGCTAATATATCTCCTACATTCAACATTTTAAAATAAATCTTAATGGGATTGATAATTTAAAGTTGTATATGTATTTACTCTTATCAAAAATAGAAATTTTAAAATGAGTTGAAAAGCGTTAAATTTAAATATTGTAAGAATAATAGTTATAAGAGAAAGAAAACTTTTAGATTAATATCATATAACTTTACTGCGCGTATATTAAGCTTGCAGAAACGAGTCGAGATTCATATGCGTATGGTATGTGTATGAATGCCGCATTAAATTGATGATGGCGAATCGACGGCGTTCTTTGTTATGTTCGACGAGTATTAATAGATTTCTTAACTGTTTTTTACATTAGAATACACTGGCACTATTATTAAATGTATTATTTGCAATATCAACATTTTACCGTACAGTATTTTTGTGTGTAAAAGACATGCTAATAGCAAACAACATCGGTTAAATGCGCAACGTGATGTACCATATTATAAATTTCTATATTACTTTACTTTAATGTTAAGTGTGTGCAACATTCCGTAAAATATTGCAGACAATGAAGAATTTCGAAACTTTTGGGGGAAATACGTTTCGGAATGGAGATTGCCAACAAAAGGTAAATAACAGTATAATTTTTCTCGGGTGAAGAACTCGATCATGGATCACATAAAAGCAGAGTTAAAAGATCGAAAAATTTGACAGTCTATGGAACAACGGATGCAAGAAAGAATAGTATATTAAACGTGTTCCTGCGCCCTTTAAAAAGTGGTGAGATTTCCTTGGCTCTTCTTTTACATACGTAGTAGAATATTACAGAAAGCAAACGCGGAAAGGATAGTAGAAACTATAAAACATACCTTTGGGAAATTGAATATATGGGCAACCCAATTTGTAATGTTGGTTACAGATGGGGGTTCAAATATAGTTAAAGCTGAAAAGTTACGAAAACAATCTTATCCTCCATTGCTTCATGTAACCTGTTTAGTCCATGTATGCCATCTTGTAGCTGAGTTTATTAGAAACAATTATCCAAAAGTAGACCAATTTATAGTTTCTACCAAAAAAGTTTTTATTAAATCTCCAAAACGCATTCGTAAGTTTAAACAGGCTCGTCCGGACATTCTTCAGTCACTACAGCCGGTATTGACGGGATGAGGAGCGTGGCTTAAAGCTGTTTTCTATTATGAGATATTTTTACATATTATTAAACCTTGTATCTTAAATTTAAATCCGCAAGATGCTCAAGCAATTTCAGTAAGTCAGCGGCTGCTTTCAGATACCGAAGTCCATATTCAAATAGAGCAAATTTTCGAAAATTATTCAATTCTTTTAATACTATTTCCAAATTAGAGAACACCAAGCTGTCATTATATGAAGTACTAAATATAGTATATTACCTCAAAATCTCGTTAGGAAATCTAACAGATAGGAAGATTAACAACCGATAAATTGTGTGCGGTTATAAATAAGAATCCAGATTTTCAAACTATAGTGCTTATAGACTAGAGCTTAACTGAAAACCAAGAGTGCGAATATGATGCGAACGTCCTTTTTAAATTCGCAAATATCACATCATTAGATGCAGAGCGCTCCTTTTCCAAATACGCCAACATATTTTCACCTCGCTATAGGAGAATGACTAAGTCAGCACTGGAAGGCATACTAATAGCAATACTACTGCGAATTTTTGCGTCGTTCTACATCAACAACACAAAAAAAACTAAAATAGTAAGTAATTACATTTATTATTTTTAAACATGATAGTAACTGAGCCCAACGCCACTGCGAAAGCACTCGTTTCTGTAGCCTTAGTACGAATCTCGTACATGTTCAATGGCCGCATTCTGTAGACCCCTAATTCGAACATTGTTTGTTTACCAAACTACTAACGTGGAAAGTCGCTTTATCACTGAACACGATGCGTTGTGCGAAAGTGTTATCATTGTCAATATCATCATGAATTTCGTTACAAAATGCCACACGTTTCCGTTTGTCATCAGGCTGCAGAGTTGGTAACAACTGTAACTTGTACGGCTTCATAACCAACCGACGTCTCAAAACACGCTAAATTGTTGTTGTAGGCAGTTGTAACTCCCGACTGGCACAACGAGTTGGTTTTGAAGGATTACATTGAAAAGCAATTTGACTTCGTGCAACAGTTTCTTCAGAAACACGAAGGCGGCCAGGACTCTTTCCTTTACAAACACATCCTGTATCTATAAACTGTCGATACCATTTGCGAATGTTCCACCCATTCGGAGGATCAATTTGGTAGCTCAACCTGAAACGTCTTTCCACCGTAATCACGGAATTGCACTTTGCGAACTCGAGAACACAAAATGATTTCTGCTGCGGAGTAGACATTTTAAACATATGACGGTTACCAAGAAAAACAGAAGACGACTGACATTTAGCGGCTATTAAATAAACTAGACTATGTATTCGTTTCTCCAATAGCCGAGCCGAGGCGCAGCGATCGATAGATTGGACACTATAATACTTTATAATAAATATAATAATAAATATAATAAATTATAGTACAGCGTGTTTCAAAAAGAATATACGTAATTGTTTTTGAAACACGCTGTACTATAATTTATTGTCCTACAGATTAAGCCCAATTACAGGACAAGAAAATAAATAATTGGACTCTAAAAATAATAAATATAACCAAAAAATTTATCCTTATCTACTCAAACTAATAACAAAATAATCAATAAAAGCAAAATAATAAAATACTTTGTACAACTTCAATGTTGATCTCCGAACACCTCCAAGATATTCTTGTATTTGACGCCCGATCACTGATTAATTTATGCAAAATACGTGCACTATATTGTTCTCTTCGATTTGACAAAGATTGAATGTTATATTGTTCCAGAAAGAAATATAATCAATTCCTTTATCCAGTTAAATATTAGAAGTTTTGTAGTAAAAAATGTTTCAAATATGTGTTGAATATTTCTACATCAAATTTTAGAGTATCCTAAAAGTCATACCAAACAATAAATTCATATTCAAGCTTGCTTCGAACAAAAGCAAAATGTAATGTTTTGAGTAGATCGGCATTATTGAAGAATTTGACTGCTGAGGGACACATATGTTGGACACGTACATTAAAATTCAAACAATTATCAAATTATATTCCTAGATCTTTCACCGCATTAATTTTCAAAAGTGTATGTCCAGTTATAGAATCAAAGCAAGGAAAATCAATGATAAAATTAATGCTCTCCTTAAGTGCATGTTATCCGTGTCCACATTGAAAATTTTAATATCATCAGTCATTTATAAAAAGTAGGAATAATGGTGGACCTAAATTTGAACCTTGTGGGAGCCCGCAGATAGATATAAAAGCATTAGACGAATAGCCATTATAGAAAACATAGTTGATCCTATTCTTCAGGTACGGCCTAATAAGTCTAAGAAGGGGAGAAGAAAAGCCAAAACAAGAATGTTTATTTAACACTAAATCATAAATATTATTAAATTCACAAGAAAAATCGAAATAAATGCAGTCAGCCTGGCTTTGACATCAATAATGTCACCAACATATTGTGTGAAAGTTATTAGATAGTCGATTTTCCAGATAAAAAACAATGCTTCCGCGAAGAAATATAAGAACGAATATTGTGAAATATGTAACTGTATAAATATTGCTCGTATACTTTAGGAAAATTATAAGTAATAGTAATGGCGATAGTTTGTTATTTTCGATTTGTCACCTTTCTTGAAAACCGAAACAATTCTAGCACGTTTCCACAATTTCAGAACAGATGTAAAAATGGAAGAGTGATTTTTAGCAAAGGAGCTGCTAAAATATTTTGAGCATTTGTAATCAGAAAACCATCATCACTAGATGTATATTTATTCGGGAAAGAAGACAATATTCACCTACTCGGAATCAGATATTAGGAATCCAAAAATAGGACAGCTCCATATAAGAAAGTGTATGTAATGAGTCTTCCAATAGGGACTTCCGAACTTTGACAGTTGATAGCGGCCATATTGTTAAAGCTACATCTGTCGAATTGGCTGTCATTTATTCAGTCTGTTTTGCCATATCACCATGTACGGATATAGCGTTCAGCAACACGTGCAAATGATAAAATTGTTTTATGAAAATGGGTATTTTGTTCGGGCAACGTTCCGCGCTCTTCGCCCATTTCACGGTTGCCATAATCGTCCTACTGAGAGGACTATTTGCAGTGTCGTGGATAAATTTGAATCCACTGGTTCAGTAAATAATGAACCAACGACGACGACTTGGGCCTGCACCCGTACAAAATTCAACTGACACAGGAGCTGAAAGTAATTGACCATAGACAACAACGTGTATTCGCTGAATGGGTCCTGGAGCAATTGGAAACTGACCCTAATTATCATTTCTGGATGAATGGGTATGTCAACAAACAAAATTGTCGATTTAGAGACGATACCAATCCATATAAGATCCAAGAGCGTCCAATGTATCCCGAAAACGTCACTGTTTGGTGTGGATTTTGGGCTGACGGCGTCATCGGTCCATATTTCTTTAAGAACGACGTTGGCCAGGCCATCACCGTCAACGACGAGCACTATAGGTCGATGATTACCAACTTCTTTTGGCCTGAATTGGATGATATGGACACCAACGACATATGGTTTCAATAGGACGCCACAGGATGCCACATTGGAAATTCTGCGCGAGCAATTTGAGGGTATGGTCATCGCACGTGGAGGTGATGTGAACTGGCCACCGAGATCGTGCCCCGCCTCCCCCGTTTCTTGTGGGATTTTCTTAAGTCGCAGGTCTATGCGAATAAGCCCCAAACCACAGCGGCACTCAACAGCCAACATAACCCATGCCACCGGTCAAATTCAGCCTGATTTATGCGCCAGAATCCTGGAAAATTGACATTTCGGATGCGCGGCACCCAGCGAAGCGGCGGCAGACATATGCACGATGTTATATTACATACATAATGGCATCGACAAGCCTTTCAAACGAATAAAAAATTTCGATGATATCTCGCACACACTTTATTTTATTTAGATTTAAAAATAGGAAGCGCTTAATGAAAGAGCCGTTATTTAAGGAACTTGTATACATCCTAGAAAAATATTGAGCTAAGGAATCAACAATAATTTGAAAGTTATTCATCTCCTCCAATTCATTGCGCATAACATCAGGAATCCGAGTACCTTGTCGTGATTGCATATAAGACCATAAATAACGAGGATCTAATATAATGAATTGCTCGACATTTCTTATATATTCTTTGTAGTCATCCGATATTAAAAGTTTTGTCAGTTCATGAAGTCTTTTAAATTCGTTATAGTGGGTAATGCTGTTGGAATACTTTCAATTACCAAGACACTGTTGCTTGTGTTTTAGAGACGTAATAATCTCCTGGTTAGCAAATGAATTGAATTTAGGAATAGAACTATCAAAAGCATCATAGAGTTTCTTGTAGAATTCATTAAACATAATATCAATATCATTATACTCGTTAAGGAAGCTCCAGTCAATATGAAGTAGATCTTCATTTAGCCTGGAAAAGTTAGCCGGAAATTATAATGAGTCGTAAGAGTGACGGGAAATTACAGAATTAATACTGAATGATAGGGATCTTCAGGTACAAAAGGATGATCTTCGTATGTTACCGTCACAGTAGCACCAATATTAGAAAATATTAAGTCAAAAGTACGATTATTAACATTCATAACATTATTAAATTGAGTTAAATCAAATAAGTCACAAATTTTTCAAAACAGAAGCTTTAGAAGAAGGAGTTAGTTGTTTGTTCACCAATAAATGAAGGTACGTTGAATGCTATAACTGACTTAACTAGATAAGCTTCTATGGGTTCAAGAAAAGATTCAAAAGTATCCACGTCCGCGTCAGGGGAATATATACTTTTAATAAAACAAATTTAAAGAAGTTAAAGTAACATTCGCAAATTATGCGATCAATTACAGGTGCAATTAATGAAAGTGGGAAGGTGTCTAATGTCTTAAAAGAAATTCTGTTAGATAATGCTACAAGAACACCACCACCAGTCGAAGCACCGATCATTATATATTTCCTGTCAGACCTTATAACAGTATAATAGGAAGAAAAATATTCAGACTTGATAAAACAACACTCGAGTCACGTTTCTGTGATCAATATTAAATCTTAGTTGAATTCACAAGCAAGGATAAAAGACATGAAATTTAGATTTTTAGTTTTCTGACGATACAATAGTAGGAATACTTTATTTTTAACTTTAGCTCATCTTTAGACAAACGCTTTCAGTTTGCTTTTCAGATTTCTTTACAGCTCCTGCTGTAATAGTGTCGGATCTCTAGATAATACAGAACTATGCCATTTATCAATGCTCTTCAATTCCCGAGATTTTCTAGTACTGTTTGGATTTTGGATTAAGATGCAAAACATATTCTCAAAGGCCATGACCACTTGGTATCTCTAGCATCGAACTTACCCAAACGAGACAAGTGAACTTTTTTCACATCAATACAGTCTAGTATGTCGTTAACCTCAACCTTTTCAGACTCAATCTGCTCCACATTCGTTTCGCAATTGGGCTCTTTGACTTTTATATTAATTCACGTTCTGTAACCTTCTGTACATTTTTCATTTTGTAAACTTTTCGCCAAACTATGGGCAGTCAGGGCAAAACCAAGATAATTAGAATGAATCTTACGAGTTTCTGCATTGAAAATATCAACACAGTCGATTTTAGAAAATTTCTTATAATTACTGCACAATTTTATGAGGCTAATCTGCTTTACCGTAATAACTCTACTTTGATGGGTACATGGCAAATAACAAAAATAAATTATAAGTTAGGATGGGATAGAGGAGCAAGGACTTCCAGAAAGATAAACAAAGGAAAGTAAGCAACGGTAGGTCCAGTAACAGTAGGAAAAAACATAATATTAAACAATTAAGAAATAGTCGAAAAATGTATAGTGTAAAAGAAATAGATGTAAGAAATAAACATAAAGGTACAAATGAAAACATAGATGTATAAAATTATGCATTTCTTAACACCGCAACAAAATCAAAACTCGATGAGACACCGGAATGAAACAAATATGACCGAAAAGGTAATTAATAGCACTAAACACTGATATAATTTACAGTTATCAACTCTTGGAATTAACAAGATATTTAGAAAAAAAAAAAGGCAGAGCAAACGATTTGCATTTACGATGCATGCACTACTCTATATACTATAATAGAATAATTGTTCATGAAATAAATGGTTTCTATTTAGAACTTTGTCGCTGAAAATATGCAGGCAAAGCATTTTCTGGCACAACTTATTTATTTTCGTTGCACAACTTATTTATTTTCGTTGCACAACTTATTTATTTTCTTTGCACAACTTATTTATTTTCTTTGCACAACTTATTTATTTTCTTTGCACAACTAATTTATTTTCTTTGCACCACTAATTTATTTTCTTTGCACCACTCTTTAAATTTCGTAAACTCTTTCTCATAATTGAGAGATTTAATAGGAAGTAAGTTATTTCGATGTTTCCAACAATTTGGCAAATTTCATTTCTCATTCATTTTAAATTAAGCTTAAGTAGATTATGAAATTTAAAGAATGGTGCAGAGGAAATAAATAAGGTTGTATCAGAAAAAGCTTCGCCTGCATATTTTCATGATGAGATACTGTCGCTTTTATTACCCCTTTTGATAACTTTAATTGTGTTCGAAACGTAGATCCATAAATTTGTTTTTAAGCTATTCAATATCTCAACCCAATAGATTAGGCTACAATGGTGCTTTTAAATAATTACACAACTATTATAAGTCTTTGACATATATTTAACTAATTAAAATACTTTTCACAAGTTTTTTTATTATTGCACTCTTGAATTTAACGAAACAGAAACGTTTCTTTATATTCTCACATCTTATAATCATTTTAAGTGTCTTAGAAGTAATCTGTACTGTCTTCTGTAGGTATATTATACTGTTCTTTAGTTAAAATTTATGTAAGTTTGCAATAACGTTTACATTTTGTAGTTCACTTGAATACTTTCAATTAAATAAAATAATCATAAAATAAAGAGACATTCGAAAGATCGAAATTCTCTATAACGGCTATGTAATTCTAAATTTTTGGCAAACAGAATAATTAGCACTTAGTCTGTCCTACGTAGATATAATTTGATATCAGCCTAACTGAACTTTCTCTCACACATAATTTTTAAAATATTTTTGATCTATATTTCAGAATCGAAACGTTATTACAACAACAGATGCGGAAAGGATATGTTTAACTCCCGATGGGCTTCAGGATGAAATAAACGCACTTGTTAGTAAATATAACAAAGCACGATCATTTGTCCGACCATCAGGAACAGAAGATATTGTACGAGTATATGCAGAAGCAGCTACCAGAGAAGAAGCTGATAAATTAGCAGCAGAAGTAGCCGAAAAAGTTTATGAAATGGCTGGTGGCATGGGCAACCCTCTAAATATTCTAGAATAATTACTAACTGAATCGCGATAATTTTTAACATTGGGTTATTGAATGCTTGCCTTTCTTTTATTACGGTATTTCACTTGTTTTGGTATTAATATTTAAATATTAGAATACTTTGACGTAATTATAAATTTCCATTTTTTTACGAAACATTAAATAAGTCTTTTCAAAATAGAAGAACATATAATTTTTGATAAGTTTTGTGCAGCTTACATCTATATACAAAGATTAAAAAATATTGCCATTGCCGCTTTTATGGAAAATGACATAACATATCCATGTGCTGCCTTTTCTTACTGATGCTACACACTTATCTAGTAGCGATATATAAATTACTATTATGTTTATTTTACAGCACAATATATCTAATAAAATTAAAAAACAGAGTAAATAATTCCTTTTACTGAAATTAATACAAGTTTTCTATAAAAAATTAAATGGAAAAATTCAATAATGCAAATTAAAATTTATTCTCTACCTACAGACAAACAACTAATGAACATAAATATCAGAAAAACAACTAAAATCAACAAAATTTCATTGGGACTATATTTATGCTCTAAATTGAAATACAGTTTCGGTACAAAGCTTACTGAAAACAGTACTTTTTATGAAAATAATTTTGAATCTTATGGTAGCAATTTGCAAAATACATTTTAATGACGAATCTTCTGCTCGTAATATGCATTAATAAGAAAAAAGAAATTTGACTTCATTTTTAGTTCTCGTCAAATTTTAGTGTATACATATATTAACGTTCATAATAATTTTAATCAATAGCTTTGAAGTCTGTAGATAATACACATTTGAATGTTTATAATTGGATATAAATGTAAAGCCATGTATGAAAATCACAGGAATACTTAAACACACGCTCGTAGTTTATATTTATATCTATTCCCAATAGCTCGTCCCACGTTTAGAATTAAGTATACTGTTTATGAAAAATTAGTGCAACGTTGGCAGATCTTGGCCTTTAATATATAGATACAGACATAATCTAAATCTATTTTTGAACTATATTTGATTATGTTGAAATGATTAATTTAAAATCTTTCTCAATTTATCCACATAAGACTTGTATACAATAAATACTTATTTGTACTTCAACTTTTATATGTTAATGATGTAGCTCAAATAGAGAATAATGCACGTGAAAAATAAATCGGGCTCTGTTGTTGCCTACATAATTTAGAACTACTGTTGCTGCAACATGATTAAAAATAGGTGATATATTTATACAAATTTGTAAGGATGAAGTAAGAAATATATTAAGACCCTGTACTTCACACGCATCGTGGAACATTCAGTAGCAGAGAAATTCATGTTATACGTTACAAATTTATAATGAAAGAGTGAGATTACAAATTAGTAGAATATTTACTCTGGCTTTTTTAATATGAATGTTGTTGCGATTACGATTCTTACGTAACGTATTTTTCAGTAATATTTTCTCCCAAACTTACCTTTCTTAAATTTATAATGTTAAAATTAAAATTTTTTCAATTATCTAGGTTCTTTCTGCAGAATAACCTTAATTATGTAAATATAATTTTAATATTCTTAACTTTTTAAATTGAAACATTTATAGTTATAATTTAATATTGTAAAATTTAAAATTAGATTGGAACTAAGAAGACAAATCTTCGAGGGATAAAATAAAAACAAGACTAATTCTTTGCTTGAATATTATAAAACATTTGTTTTCAGATATTCCAAAAGCTCCAACATCCAGCTTTGGGAATATGAGTCTGCAATTTCTTGTACGAATTATTTATTGCTTCTTCATGGCGTTTTCCCATAGTTTTAGTAAAGCAGTACTGAGTACATTTGTCTAGGAAAAACAGGGACAAGCAAATGTTTAATATTTCATTAAAAATTATTATGTAGTGAACAAATATTTTATGTAAAGGAAATGTGATGTGATTGTGATTGGAAATGTATATATAACAATATTTTATTTTGCATTTACAACTTTAGAGCTTATAAAACTTTCCTACCTGAAAGATAGTAGATCCTTCAGGCCAATATTAATTTTTGCAAAACAGAATGTAAAAAAACTGCACTATTTATGTCTTTATTATTTAATGAAATTACAATATGTTAAGTAATTTAGTAAAATTGCAATATTTACTACTTTTTTGTCCTGACTACAAAATATTTATATAAATAAACCAATAAATTGCATTATATGTAGTTGGTGATAAATTTTCACTTTCATATTAATACACTAATATTATTAATGTTGCAATACTGTAAACATTATCTACTCTACCATATTAAAGACAATATTATAGTTATTTATGTTTTATAAATTAAAAAAAAAACTATTTATGCATTTTAATAAAATTAATGGATTATCTACAACATTCGTTAGTTTTCAAGTCGGATCGATATAGTGTTTCTAAAAGTAATTGTTAACTTTAAAATTTAAATGTATTTTTCTAATAATCGATTGGAATTGGAGACTGTGTTTTTTTTTCCATTACCTTCAACTAGTCAAATAATGTATATATGTATATATATATATATATATATATATATATATATGTGTGTGTGTGTGTGTTTGATTCCATTAATTTGCACAATACTGTATATATATTATGTGTATATATACAGTATTGTGCAAATTAATGGCAGCAAACACAATATAACTAAGAAAACCGTTTATTTGTCATATAATCATGATGAGATGGTATAAAATTATAAATTACTAGTAATTTAATAAGAGATATGCCCTCCTTTGGCAGCGATGACAGCCTGAACTCTTTTCGGCATGGAATCTATTAATTTTTGACAGTTTTCCTTTATTTTCTCGTCCCGAAACCACACCAGAATTACTGCTTCTATCAATTTTGTCTTCGTTGTACAGTCCATTTTATGTAACCTAGCCTTGCAAATGGCCCACAGATTTTCAATTGGGTTTAAGTTTGGAGAATTGCCAGGCCAGTCGAGGAGAGTTATTCCCTTTTCCTTGAAATATTTGACCATAACCTTCGATTTGTGGCATGGAGCTGAGTCTTGTTGGAAAATTGCACCTCCGTTTGCTCACGTTTCTTTAGATCTTTTCCCAAATACTTATCCAGTAGCGCTTTATATTTCTGGCTGTTCATCATGTCTTCTATAGGCACCAGCGATCCAGTCCCCATGTACGAAAAACATCCCCAAAACATTTTCTTTACAGGATGTTTGACAGTCTGATCGATATGAGCTGTAGTGAGTTTTTCATCTCCACTTTTTCTCATGAATTTTGATCGCTGCCCCTGCACCAAAAAATGGGGCTCGTCTGAGAACAACACCTTTCTCCAGTCTTCCTCATTCCATGCAGCATATTTCTTGGCCAAAATAAGCCTCTGCTTCATCATTCGTTGAGTGAGGAGTTGCTTCTTCTGTGGTCGAATGGTTTTTCTTCCAGACTCTAAAAGTCTCCTACGAACTGTCTTGGGTTCAGCTTGCTATTTCTGACCAAAAAAGTGACATCCCGGGGTGTCATCTTCCTCTGTCTCCCACATTTTCCCGTTTGTTTCACTTCAACTATTCCGGTATTCTTTTTTTGCTTTAGGATCTTGCTTACTGCTCCTTGACTAACACCACATTCCTGAGCAATATCTCTTTTTGTCATTGAAGTGTGCTCACTTAATGTCACAATCTTCTCACGTTTTCTGCAAAAGCACAATATAAATCAAATTTTGAACTTCGAAAGAGTATATGTGAACAAACTCTAAAACGCACTGAATAACAAATGTGTTCCCAGTGATATAGGTTATGTTTTTTTTTGACATAAAACTACTGTCAGAACTAACCTAACGATGTTGCCACATGCAGAAAACTAAGAAAATAGTCATGATTCCATTAATTTGCACAATACTGTACGCACACACACGCGCGCGCGCACACATTTTATTTCAATAAAAAAGTGCTGCTATAAGAATATATTTTATATACACTAAAACGACGTATAATAATAATTTATTTATTTGTCCAACAGTATATAAATACCAATTAGAGGACAAAACAAAGCTACAAGTATATATCTCAATTCCCAGACAATGTTAAAAAAACGATATTGCCATAAATATCACAAAAAATTTAATTATTACAACTGGTCAAAGAATGTTCATACTGATGATTAGCCAAGTTGCCAGAGTTGCACTAAGTGTTCGTTTTCACTATTGGAAGGTTGAAAGTTATAACTGAGGGAGCGGCAAAACGTGGAATATGAAAATTGATGCTATATATTCAAGATAGTCAATTTGAATGCATCTTCAATGGTAAATCGTACGTCTTATTCTCTGGGTAGGTAGATACCATAAATTATAAAATTTAAGTATTTTTAGAAGCGGCACTGAATTCGCTCAATTGCCGAGTTAAGTAATGAAGAGACCAAAACACCCATGCATTTTCTAACTTGCTTCGAACGAAAGCAAAGTAAAGCCTTTTTACATGGACTATATTCTTAAAGTGTTTGAAAGTTCGCAAAACAAATCTCAATAATTCGGATGCTAACAAATACAATTTTTGAATGTGTTGACCAAAACCATGATGATGTCCAAAGAATATTTCTCAAGATCTTTAATAACAGTATTATTGAAATAATGAAATAATTCATTGGAGCAAAATTAATCCTACGCGCATAAGTAATCGAACAACATTTCGGAAAATTTAATTTGATTTGCATTACACCATCCTAAGAGAATATTATAATATTAATGTTTAATGTGGAATACTACCAAGTGAAGTGAATGTTGTTGCTCTTTATTTTTCGCGTGAGTCTATTACTTGTGCTATCTATAATTAATTGTGTTATTCCGTACAATTGCAAAGCTCTTATTGTGTGCTATTTTCTACTACAACACTTGTGTCTATATATTAGACAATAAAAGCGTAGTCGATAAGGTAAGCTTTGT